>JANTPZ010113424.1:0-22082 GCA_025593235.1 Vachellia pachyceras | reverse complement strand
CAAGATTAATTGCATTGATATTTAAGCATGGATTTGTCTAAACTTAGTGCTAAGTTCAATGAAGTATCTCAAAGACTCATTCTAGTCCCATAATAGCCCATCATGCAAAAATCCTGATATCTAAGTGCAAGTGACAGCAAAAACAGCAAAAGGTCCAGCAATAATGCACTTTTTTTTAAAGATAACCAAAAAACATGGTATTCCTCCCCCACACTCACTCCTTGCATTGTCCTCAATGCAATTTGTAGAAAACAGGGAGAATATAGGTTTCTAATGGGTTAATTCTTTTCCCCCACACTTATCTTGAGCAAATAAAAGCAACAAATGATATCACCAGCAGATTAATCAAGTAAGGGAAGGAAAGATACAACCATGTAAGGAGATGCCTAGATTGTTATCCCTGTGAGAGTCATGTGTTCATGTACAGCATGTTTTGCAATTTTTCTTTTTGTATTTCCAACTTGTTGTCCAGCCACATGTCATTTGTATGATCCTGCAAAATCATCACGCAGCCTTTCCCAAAACCATCATGACAAGAGTTTATGTGAAATAGAAGAAAAAAAAAATTCCATTTGCATTTTTCTTTTCTTTCTTTTTTTTTGGTCTCTTTTCCCAAACTGATCTCAAAGTGAATTAGTTGTAGATACAACAAAAATCAGAATATTATGATAGTTAAAAGAGGGAAAGAGACAACATGAAGTGGAGCAAGTCAAGGTGGCTTGAAATTCTCATGATATAATTTGTCATCAGGATCTCCCTCCCTATAATTATTCATTGCTAAATCTGACTGTGCTCTGTGTGCTGTCTCTGTTTGTGTGTGCGCGTGTGTTGTAGGAAGACATAGTAAATTAATATGATGTTATATCAAATAAACATAGACCAAACAATAAAGAAATTGAGTACATTCTAACTGTCTAAGGTTTGTTATTTAATATAAAATGAATAGGGTAAAATTGAATACATAATAAATTTTAGAGAAGTTATTTTTTACGGTATGAATATGATGGTTAAAGGGTTATAAACTTTATAATCTCTTTCTTTCTATGCAGTAAAATGAGTCTGTTATTTTAATTTTAAATTAAAGTTAAAAATTGGAAACAAAATACAACAGTAATTCATGAAATGTGATAAACATTTGTTGGAAAAAAAAATAGAAATGTCACGTGTCTTTCAAATTTGAAATTGTTACAGACAGCACGTTTCGGCTCAGGTTGGCAAGCTTTTCTGAAACGAGGGCCATTTTTGAGCCAATTCCTTTCAAGAGAGGCTGTGTAGAAATGCGACTTAGGCCTGTATAATTAATGTGACTGGGCTCATAAATATTTTTAATTTTATTTTGTCTCCAGAAATTCAAAAATGCTAATTGATCGAGCCTTTGTTTGGACCTTTTCCTAGATTTTTTTTATTCATTTGGGCTCTATTGTGCTTTATTTTGTTGATGCAACAATCATTTTAGTTCCACAAACATTCGGGCCATATTAATTAATATCCAAAATATATGTGTGTGAAGATAATTATGATTTTGCCATATTCCATTTATTTTATATATTTGTTGAAATTTGATTTCTTTCTACCTCATTTATTAATTTTGTTAAATAAAGGAAATTTAACATTTATCTATTTCATGGTTTTTTATTTTTTACAAATATTTTATTTAAGTGAAACCTGTGAAGATTAATTTTTGAAATAATTTTTGGATGCTTGAAAGAGTGAGAGATTTTAAACTTCCAACGAGAACATTCATATGGTTATTTTAGTATATAATATTTATGATTTTTCATTCAATTATTGAATCAATTATGGAATTTTCCGGGGAGCTCAATTTTGTTGATTTTCATCTTATCATTTGTAGAATATTTCATAAAATGTTTTGGGCTAAATAAAGTTCTTTTAGCTCAACTTAACCCAACCCACCTATGAAAAGTTTATGTACACTAGTTTTCTAGTTCTTGATATCTAAGAGCTTATTTAGAAGTCTATTTGAGAATAGATTTTATGGAGTTCAAGAAAAAATCTAGATTTTGGGAAATAGCTTTTATAAATTTCAATGCGAACATTAGGTTTTGAAATATAATTGTGTTTGGGAAGTTATTAGCATTTATGGAGTTTAAGACAAAAGGTAAATAGGAAAGAGGAAAGAGAAAAAAAGAGAAAATTTATTAAGAGAAAGAGTGTGATTAAATTTAGGTTTTAAACTGAAGTTTTATCTCTAAAAATAGCTTTTGTGAGTACTTAGGTAAAACCTAATTCCTAAACGAGCTCTAAATTTGTTATAAATTTCATATATATTGATATTGGGAATCTTGCTTTTGAATGGGCTTCAGCTTCAAATTTAGATCTGCCCAAAAAAAGTTTTGGTAAAAAAAAATCATATCTCCAGGGGGGAGGAAAGTATATACTTTGCTTGTGTAATCGAGAGGGAGGGAAGTATATGCTTTGCTTTTGTTCATTTTTATGTTAATATCCCTACTTTGCTTTACGTTCAATTTAATATGAACTTTTTGTTGTTCATGACCCTACCAATGTTTGAGAGTTAAAAGATATAAATAGAAGTTGTTTGAATGCAATGTGACTGAAGGATTACTATTGTGTGTGTTTGGGAAATCCGTATGGAGAAATGAGTTACGGCTTCCAAAGTGATTTTATGGATTGCGAAATAATTTTATATATTTTAAGATAGTTTTTATAGATTTCGAGATGGTTTTAACATATTTTAATATGATTTTATCTTGACTTGCATACATCGTTGGGAATAAGTATTTTCCAAAATGCACATTATCCTTTTCTCACAATTTGGGTACAGATTGATGCTTTTCACAATCTCCGAAGCATACTGCTTTTATATATTTTCTTAGCCAGATGGTCGTTTTGAGATCCGCGAGTGCACATCATCAACAATACTACCAATTCATTGTGACTATAAAAACCTCCAATTTCCTCGTGCTCTGGTAAGGGCGTGCTTTGATTCATCCTTTACCATCATGTTACTCTTACACATAATTCTAGGCATTATATTGTGATAAATAATTTGCATGTAACCCCCATTTTTTTTTTGGATGATTATGAATTTTTTAACTTTTAACAACTTTACACATACATTTTCAATCTACATAAAACAATTGCAATCCATGTAAGTTTTGCATTGACCATTCCCACAACTCTTAGGGTTTTACACATTTTATCCCAAATTACTATATATACTAAAGTTTTTACACATGCAATTCGTTCCTCAAACTAATTGCAGAACATAGTAGATTGTTAGAAGTTATTATATAATACCTCTTTGTGAAGTTATAATTTGTTTAAGCAACAGAACATAAAAGATTGTTAGAAGCAATCCGCAAGACCAATTGATAATCTCACAAAAAAAAGATTATGCACATGTAAGTTTGTTACCTTTTTCTAATTATAGAAATTGAAGTAGTATGTATGATGATATTATTCTTATTATGAATAAGTTAGTTTCCATACTCACATAAGTGTGTTGATGTTTGTTAGAATGCAAAGGAAACAGCAAAAGGAACTGATAAGAATGGCTGCTGCTACAGACAAACCACCAATGGAAGCTTATGTAGCAAGAGCTCCTGTATGTGTTTTGGTATCTAATACAGTCATAAAGAACAAACTTGTTTAGAAGAGAACAAAAAAATAAAGACAACTACATGTTTTTTTATCATTTTGTATCATGCAGACTGTTAAAGAAAAAAGAGATCGCTCAAGTGTTCGACAAGAAGCTCGATCACAAAAGCCTCCAGAAGAGATCTACCCCTCAGTTATCTCTTCTTTCCATCACCGTAAGTGTCTTTCTTTACATGACAATTCTACGTTTTTATTTTCTTTGAACTATCTGCAAACATTTTCCGGCAGTGACAGAACCAAAAGTTGATAATGATGGCACTTCGTCTCCTAAGTTGGAGATATGTGAAATTTTCCAATTTGTGGAGCTGAAACAAGGCGAAACATCTTTACTTGCTCAAGCAGTCAAGCGATATCCTCAACTGTTGCTGCCTTGTGAACATCGAACCCATCGTATAATAGCTTGGTCCTATCGGGTGCTGGTTGATATTTTGGTCATTCTTGCTACCAAGACTCCTAATGGTATCACAGTATCAGAAAAATCGACCCTGAAGGACAACTTAAGTGAAGCAATTGTTCTTGGGTTCGACAAGAATTGGATTGAGTCAGTTTATACCGAAGTTTTTTCGGTTGACATGTCATATGCCTCAGCAGCAAAAGAGAAAATTCAAGACATGGAGGAGGAGCTCCGAGAAATCGATTCTCATTTGTCGGGTCTCTCAGAAGATCGCAAGGAACTGATTGAAAACATGATCGTGTTCAGAGACATAGTAAGTGCCAAGGATAAACCCTTTGGCATTTAAGAGTATATGAGTAATACAAGTATGAAAGAGAGCAAGTGGGTGAAGAAGAAGAGGAAGAACATAAAAAGTTGATATTAGTGGTTTTACATGAACAGATATAACTGTAAGCCTCAATAAATGAATAAAGTAGTTGAATTAATTAATGTGTCCCTTTATATAATTTAAAATTCTTGGTCTTCAGAAAATCAAACGTCCTTTATGCAAATAATTTTCTCCATTTCTTGTTCCATAAAACTGAGCCGGAAATGCAAAATGTCTCCCTAACGAAAATGCTCAAGTTCTTTATTGTTTTTGTGACTACAGGAATTTCTATCACCATAGGTCATCCAAAAAGAAACAAACAAAAAGAAATTTGTAGAACGTGGGATTTTTAAGATTGGATAATGTGGATACACACACATATCTGTGTGTGTAACAAAATGACCAATGGAAGAAAATATTTATCAATTGGCGTTCACAGGTACAGAGGATTTGCTCATTGAACATAGAAGGAATAACCGCTTGGAGCAAAAGAGCAAATTAATGTCAAAAATATCACTTAAGGACCAAAATAAGAATCTCAAAGTTGATTTTAATTAAATATCATTGCTAAATGGTTTTTCTCCCTAATGTTCCATGTTAAATCTTCATTCCATATATGATGACTATTGATTCAACACTCATCTTCTTCGACCAAAAAAAGAAACCACTCATCTTCTAAAATTTTCAATTGAAATATAAAATTACTTGCAATATAATGAGTTTCTAAAATTTAACATGAAAGATTGAAAAATGGTTGATTTATTTACCAAGTCAATCAATAAGATATGGCATTTTTATTTCTTTCTAAACCTAGAACTCACGATAAAATGATTTACCACAGATTTTTCATAATTTGATCTTTAATATTGGGGGAGAAAGCTTTTGGCATACAAGTGTGTGATTTGTAATACTCCGTTATTTTATTTCTGTTTTGGAAAGGACTAGCATATGTTCATACAAAAAACATAGTGTTTAAACTTTTTTTCCTCATTCATGCATAAATTTGGCCTTATATTTGATGGATGATCCAAATCGGTTATAAAGGGACCCAAAATTGTGTTAACCTTAATTTTAATTGAAAGACATAATTAATATATCATTTTTAGATTTTAATAGAATAAAGCTGGAATAACTAGTATACGACGGTGATATGATTTGAAATATTATGTGATGAAAAATGGTCAATTATTTGTATGTCCGTTCATTTTAAGATTTGGATGAAACTATTATTCGTTTGATTTTGAAAGATGTTCACAATCTTAATTTATAATATCAATAATTTTTGGATATCTCCACATGTTCAATGTGAATAATTTTTTTTCAAAAAAACACATAGAGAGGGGTTAAAATTGGATTATCTGGTCTACAAACTTTGTGTTACTCAATGTTAGCAGTAAATTCGAGTCAGATGCCGGTTATAATAAATTGCATAATAATTTCTCTTTACATTTTTTCAAATAAAATTTATAGGGAAAAATTGATATTAATGTAAAGTTAACCTAAAGATATCGTCCCTTCGGTTTTATTTATAAGCATTATTCTCTCTGAAGGGTTTGCCCCTATATATAAACAACAATTTTTCTTTATCTAAAAATTTAACGGACTTTTTCATTTTTATTCCTAATTAATTGCATGTTTCTCTCATCTTTTTTTCTCACTCATTCTCTCTCACTCATTTTTTAAAATAAGGATATATTTGAAAAAATTATATCTCTTACACATTCATTACTTTTAAATAATTGTAAGCATAGTTCATTTTTGTGTGATTTAATTTGAATAGTTATTGTTTATAAGAAAATTTGAGGAAATATTTTTCTTTAAATTGATCCCACCAGCTACTAATTGATATAAAGTTATGAATATTATGTGGATGTCCATATCTCCCATAATCTCCATTATCTCATATATCCCTATACTATTATAATCGTTGAATTGATTTTCCCTGATATTGATATTGTAAAGTTATGTATATAAATAGAAGTCACCCCATACTACTTACTTCATATCATAAATAAGAACGATTTTTGTTTGTTCACTTAATTCTCTTTAATTTTCTTCCTTTAATTTCATAATATATGAGAAATAGTTATAACTTTTGACGTTATTTTGTTCTCCCCTCCATTTATCACGGCTAAAGTATACTTTTAGTCCTTTATGTTTGCGTCAGGTTTCACTTTAGTCCTTTAAATTTAAAAAGTGCACTTTTAGTCCCTTAAACTTAACGTCGTTAGTCTCTCTTAACGGAAATTGCTGACTCATCTACTAAGTTTAAAAAATTTCCTGCGGATTTTTTCAGTTGTATATGGGGATATACTAAATGGGGTCTTTCTTTGTAATTAGCAACCTCCTTGTTGACCTAGTCTTTCATCTACATCCACTCATTTCTTATCAAAATGTCATTGTGGTGCTCTTGTCTCTCATAATTTGTTTAGTGCTCATTACCTTTTATCTGCATTGGATTTGGACTATCCAAATCTAGTATAGATTGTTTCTATTTAATTTTTTCTGTTCATAGTTTAAAAAATATTTTAATGAGTATAAAATTTAAAATAAATGCATGGTCGGACCCATTTGGATGCTAATCCCTTGATGAGTACCTAAATTCATCAACTTGGGATTGTCTAGATTAGATTTGAATAGCTAAGATTTAAAATTTGTAATTGATGATTCTTAGATAAAAATCATGTTTTGAATACATAATAACATCTGAAAATCCAATGCGTATTGTTTCCTCTGCAAAAGTCGAATTTGCTTATCAAGATTTCGTTCAGTGCGATATTATTTTAGGAGTATTTTTACAATTAATTTGCTAGTGAAGTTTTTGCTAATGGCGGTATTTTTTAAAGATATTTTTTCAGTTGTATATGGGGATATACTAAATGGTGTCTTTCTTTTTAATTATCAACCTCCTTGTTAACCCAGTCTTTCATCCACATCCACTTTTTCTTATCAAAATGTTATTGTGGTGGTCGTCTCTCTCATAATTGGTTTCGTGCTCATTACCTTTTATCTGTATTGGATTTGGAATATCCAAATCTAGTATAGATCGTTCTTATTTGATTTTTTCTGTTCATAGTTTAAAAAATATTTTAATGAATATAAAATTTAAAATAAAATGCACGGTGAGACCCATTTGGGTGCAAATCACTTGACGAGTACCTAAATTCATCAATTTGGGATGCTCTAGATTAGATTTGAATTGCTAAGCTCTAAAATTTGTCATTGATGATTCTTAGATAAAAATCATGTTTTCAATACATAATAGCGTCTAACAATCCAATGCGTATTGTTTCCACTGCCAAAGTCGAATTTGCTAATGAAGATTTGGCTAAGTGCCATATTATTTTAGGAGTTTTTTTTTTACAATTAATTTCCTTGTGAAGTTTCCGCTAATGGCGGTATTTTTTTTAAGAGATTTTTTCAGTTGTATATGGGGATATATTTAATGGGGTCTTTATTTTTAATTATCAACCTCCTTGTTGACCTAGTCTTTCATCAACATCCACTCATTTCTTATCAAAATGTCATTGTGGTGCTCTTGTCTCTCATAATTGATTTGGTGCTCATTACCTTTTATCTGCGTTGGATTTGGAATATCCAAATCTAGTATAGATTGTTCATATTTGATTTTTTTCTGTTCATAGTTTAAAAAATATTTTAATGAGTATAAAATTTAAAATAAAATGCATGGTCGGACACATTTGGGTGTTAATCACTTGATGAGTACCTAAATTCATTAAATTGGGATTGTCTAGATTAGATTTGAATTGCTAAGATTTACAATTTTTAATTGATGAGTCTTAGATAAAAATCATGTTTTGAATACATAATAGCGTCTAAAAATCCAATGCGTATTATTTCACTACCAAAGTTGAATTTGCTTATGAAGATTCAGCTAAGTGCGATATTATTTTAGGAGTTTTTTTTTTTTGCAATTAATTTGGTTGTGAAGTTTTCGCTAATGGCAATATTTTTTAAGAGTTTTTTTTTTAGTTGTATATGGGGATCTACTCAATGGGGTCTTTCTTTGTAATTATCAACCTCTTTCATAACCCAGTCTTTCATTTTCGTCCACTCATTTCTTATCAAAATGTCATTGTGGTGTTATTCTCTCTCTTAATTGGTTTATTTCTCATTACCTTTTATTTGCTTTGGATTTGGAATATCTATATTAGATTGTTCATATTTAATTTTTTTTTGTTCATATTTAAAAAAAAATATTTTAATGTGTATAAAAAATTTAAAATAAAAATACATGGTGGTACCCACATGATCGGGACTGTTTAGATTAGATTTGAATTGCTGAGATTCAAAATGTGTTTAATTGTTGATTTAGATAAAAAATCATTTTTTGGATACATAATAGTAAGAATATTATCTTTATTTTAAATTTTATACCCCTAAAATAATTAATTTTTTAAAACGAAATTAAAAAATTAAATTTGGAGCTAGCGCTAGGAATGCGGGCCAGCCCGCGGGTTGCGGGCTAGGCGGGCTAGGGTTGGGCTTTCCCAACCCGCAGCCCGCCATGGCGGGTTGACGGGCTGGCTCGCCAACCCTCCAACCTTTTATTTTTAAAAAAAATAAAAAATAAATTCTTTTTCTATTTTTCACCCAAATTTTTTTATAAGATTGCATATTTATACTATTATCTTTCAAATTCTATGAATAAATGTTCAACAATTTTCTAAAAATAGAATTTAATATTACTTTTATCCTTATAAAAAATATTGGGATGGAAAAAAGGTAAAAATATATAAGATATAGTAATTTAAAAAATTTTAAAAAAAATAAAAATGGGTTGGTGGGCCGGCCCGCCACAACCCGCGGGCAAGGCGGGGCGGGCTGGATCAGAGGCGGGCTGGAAAATGCCAGCCCGAACCCGCCAAAAAAAACGGGCTAACGCGGGCCCAACCCGTTTTCCCGGTACTATTTGGAGCGTCTCATTGAACCACCATGCTACTTATCATTGTAATGAGCACAACAACTTTATACATTTCTACCTTAGATGAACGGGTCAAATCTAAATGATAAATACCCTCCATTACATTTCTAAATATAAGGCTTCATTTTTTTAATGTAAATTGCACTACAAATAAATCTGATATTTAAAATCAAATGGATTAACCAAGAATTATAGCTATGGGCCCTACATTGCTTGTCACTGTGATGAGCATTACCATTTGTATATCCTCTCTTGTGCTCCACAATTGTTTGGATTAGCGGTGCATCTGCGTTTTCAATATAATTTAAAATTTATTATGTAAGTATATGAGATGAGTTTTGTCTCGATTTACATAAATATAATTTCCCTAGGAAACAGGCACGCACTTTCATGACACTACAGGTAAAATTCAGAACGAATATTTCAGAATAATATAGATAAATGTTGCGATATAGATCCTAATTAATATATAGGATTTATTGAAATCAATCGTATGTTGTTATACAGAGAATAGTACATATTCCAATATTGTTGCTCCGTTTGAGATATACATCTCTGTCTAATTACTCAACCAATTACAGTCGAGGATGGCACTTGACCTAAAGCTGGAGCAAGCCCTAATGAATGCACTCAACCAATTATCATTGTATTATATATCAGTAATAAATTAGTTTGAATAAAAATAATAAACATATTAGTCAATAATTAACTTTTTTAATCTCTATAAAAATAAATTAAATTTTATAATAAGGATTGGAGAGTAGTATTGAAAAATCATAATGTTGATCCAGATATTAACCAGAAAAATGATCAGTATAGAGTGGAACTTGATTGAATAAAGGATAAATAAATGTTTTAAAAGAATTAAAAGGGAGGGTTGCTCAAGTATTTATTGCCTCAATTGACATAAAGACAGGATTGGCGATGGAAATGATGAATATATTAATTAATTTACTTCATTAATCTCTTCAATAAAAACAAAGATAAATTAATTCTTATATTTAGAATATCAGATCGTATAATTAATTGTAATATTTATTTCTAATATGAAAATATTAAAATAGCCAACCAGCAAATCCACTGACCACAATCAACAGAGTCACAGTACAGAGAACACAACCAAAACTCAAATCCGAGGGGGAGGAGGAGTCACCGCACGACGGATTAATCAATTATTTCAAAATATTGATTAATTAGATTAACTTGAATGTGTCAAGGATATTATTTTATTTTTTATTTTTGACATGAAGGATATTATTTTATTTCAAAAGTCTATATTATATATATTAGTTCTCATAAAATTATGATATTTATCCTATTTTCCTCCAAACCGCCAATAAACAATTACATGTATATATTTTTGAGGAAATATATATAAATGTTTTAAATAAAATAAAATTTAATGGACTACATTTATTGGTTTTTAAATTTAAAGGATCAAAATTAAAACATATATAAACTTAAAATTGTGTTGATTGATCTCATCTGTGCCATTGTTTTTTTTTCCATCTCAATTAATTAAAATCAGTTACAGTGCTGGTAATACCCGGATTAACTTAAAATGATACAAATAGTTAATATATATTATATTTATATCAAACATACACATAATATTTATTATAATTAAATAATTTATTTAACTTTTTATAATCTTATAAAAAATCACATGGCTCTTATATAAAAGGGTCACATGTAGTAATTCATATGGATTATGGTAGTTATAAGATGGAAATAAAATTAAATATCCATTTATTGATTGTATCTATTCTTCTTTCCTTGTTTATACCCCTTCTCTCTCTTATTTTTCTTACCTAGCTCATCATCTTTCAAACTTCAAATAGTTATAAGATGGATAAATACAATGAAGAGGAACATCACTCATCACCTTTCAAACTCCAAACATTTCATTCTCCCCCTCAAGATCGAACAAACTTCCAGATTTAACAATGACCCGTGAGTTGTTTTATTTGTTGGTGTTGACTGATGGGGAGGAAGAATGGGGAAGAAAGGTTTGTACTTTTTTCCCATAAAGGGCATTGTAGTCTTTCTCTAATTTATGGCTAATTATGAAATAAAATTAATTTAAACCATTTATCCCGTACCAAACATAACTTCAAATCACAATCCCGCTCTCGCTTTGAATTCCAATCCTTATCTTAATTTCAATTCCAATCCGTCAAAATTCAGAGATCCATACCAAACAGGGCCTCAATATTGGCTCTATTTGATATAACATTGTAAAACTTGGTAATCATAAATTGAAACTCCAATATTTTTAGGCAAAAAAATATTTAGCTATGGTAATAAATTGAATTTCCATGTTTAATTCAGATTCTCGTACCCTCTTACGAACACATCACAACAGTTTTGTAAATATTTAGCAATCAAAATGCATTTATAACGATAAAATATAATCATATAATATTTTTACAAATAAATTATATGTAAAATTATAAGGGAGATTTATTGTAAGGTCCAAAGGAAATAAATTATTTATGAAAATGTCCCAAAAATTATCAATGATAGCTACTCCACTTGTCAATGGTACTCCTTGATTTATCATTGACAACTTTTTAGGACCAATTCATAAATAATTTTCTTCTCTAAAATTTACAATAAATCTGCCAAATTATAATAACATTAAAATCACTCATCTCCGCTCCTCCCTGCCCTACATTTGATTACCACCCAACCAATTACAGTCGAAAACGGTATAACAATCCAGAGCGTTGCTGGCAAAGACAGGCCCTCGCTAAGGCAATGAAATATTTCCCCACCCACCACGTGCCCTGTGTCACGGGACCATTACTCTCTCCCCTAAAAGTTAGTTCATGGGGGCGTGAGCCTCTCCGATGTGGGACTTTGACATTCTCCCACAGCCAATTCACGAGCGACCTCGCCGCGGAGGCCCACCAGCAACCTCGCCGGCGTCCGGAGGGTCCACCGTGGACCGAAAGCTAGCTCATAGGGGCGTTACTCTCTCCCCCAAAAGCTAGTTCATGGGGCATGCAGCGCGCCCGCTTATATAGCACAGCACCTTCCCGAACCTCTCCGATGTGGGACTTTGACACATGGTATTCTCAAAAAGGCGTTTTAGAGATTTGTGCCTTTGTCTTTTTCCCTACTTTCATGTCAATAAACTCTCTTTTCATCTTTTTCTGAGTCTCTCTCTCTTGTCATTGTCTTTTTTTTATTGATCGCTGTCTCTCTGCAAAAGAAACATCTTACTCCAAGCTTCATTTCCCTCACCTTCTCTTTATTTCCTTCTCTCTCATCTTCCACTTCACGGTTACTCTTCACAATCCAACTCCTCACACTGTCACTTTCCTCAAGTTTGCTTCACTCCGCTTGAAAGATTCCTACCTTTTCCCTCTTTCAGGTTCTTGAATTTGGTTAGTTCTTATTCATATCTTTTTTTTTTGGGAAAGAATTGAAGTTTCTTATTTCAGATCTAAAATCATGAGGAAAAACACTGATCTTACTGAATCCAAGATCTGAAATTTATGTTGTGTGTTGCCCGTAGGAAAGGGATATTTCATGGAGGCACAGAGTTGACAGTAGAGTTTGAAAGAAAGGAAGCAAAAAAGAGAGGATTGGAAGATGGCGAGGAGAGAAAGCACGAGTTTGTAGGAAGGAATTGTTTAGTTAAATTATTTGAATGATTAAGCTAAAATAAATTAAAAGTGTGAAAGTTAAGGTTTTAAATAAGATTAAATTAAGTGACATGGCAAATTTTTATTAGCCATCGCAGGGATGATGTTGAGTATTGGACTGTTGGTGCATCCGAGACTTTCTCAGTAGTGAATAAATTAAGTGTCATGGCAAACTTCCATTCTCCAGTTACTGGGCTTCCAAACACTCTACTTTCATGACTATTGAGGTATTAGTTCTTTTTAAGTGAATGAATTAAATGTGATGATATTGTTTATCTATTTTATATCTGAAATTATTCTTTATGGTCCAGATTTATAACCCAATCAAAGCAAATTTGGCAATAAAACTTCATTGATTTCTAAGGTCAAATTGAAATTCTCAAAACTTTCTTTTCACATGCTATGATATTGATCTTCGAGGAACAATTTAGTCATAAATTGAACAATTTCCACTCAATTATTGTTTTTACATATGGGTCCAAACCACAAAGTCACACTTTAGTAGAAGACGTGTTTGGATTTTGGAATCGTTTGGTTTGCAAGACTCTGAACTGCATTATTAAAATTATCTGATAATAGTAATTTAATTTCTGATATTTGAACCAAGTGCATTGATACATATTGGTGATATCAATACTGCTCACTATAGCGAAAACACAGTATATGGAAAAGCTCTCTGTTATTGAATGTATTGCACAGCACATTTATAGAGTGAGTGCTGTGAGACGGCTGTACATGGTGACGTGTCCAGCTTCGTAACCGTTTCAACAATATTCTAACCTCTGCTGTTTAGTCGTTTTGCAACTTGTTTAATACATCTAATATTCCTTCTACTAATCTTTTCTTCTATTTTAAAAAATAAAAAAATCAACTCTAATCATCATTGTCATCAACATAGTTTGGTGAATGATAGATCACTTCCTCCTGTCCCATTATATTGAGTCTTGATCGCAGTAGATGGAACAGTCCCAGTGGTAGCGGCTTGGTTAGAATATCCGCTACCTGTTCACAGGCTGGAACATATCCTACTTGGACAAGTCCTGTCGTTACTTTCTCTCGAACAAAATGGAGATCAAGTTCCACGTGTTTGGTTCTTGAGTGTAGAACGGGGTTTGCTGCAAGTGCCACTGTGCCAGAGTTGTCGCACCAGACCATAGGTGGATATGTGGTGTTAATCCCCATCTCCCTGAGTAGGGCCATCACCCAGAAGGTTTCAGTCACAGAGTCAGCAACACTCCTATATTCGGCCTCTGTCGATGAGCGTGATACCACCTGTTGTTTTAGTCACAGAGTCAGCAACACTCCTATATTTGGGCCAAGGTAGGTGCAGAAGCCACTCACAGACCTACGATCCTCCTTGTTGGTGCCCCAATCCGCATCAGCAAATGATTGAACTCACAGCTGGGTGGCTGGTTTAAGTAAGATTCCATGAGTTGTTGTACCTGCTAGATAACGCAGCAGCCTTTTAATGCACTTCTAATGTGGAAGATGTGGTTCCTGCAAGAATTGGCTTAGTCTATTTACTGAGAGAGATAGCTCCGGCCTACTGTAGCAGAGATATTGCAGTTTGCCAATAATGCTACGATAGAGTCTTGCATCCTGAAACATTTCTCCCTCATCTAAGTAAAGCTGTATATTAGCTACCATTGGAGTGGAGGCTGGATTGGCAGCAATCATCCCAGTTTCTTCAAGTAGCTGTTGAGTGTATTTTTTTCTGTGATAGGAATATCCCTGCTGGTGAGCGATGGAATTCGATTCCTAAGAAGTAAGAGAGTTCACCAAGCACCTTTAATGAGAACATGTTCTGCATGTTGGTAATAAGCTAAGTGATGCTGTCTTCATTTGACCCTGTAATAACCAAGTCATCAACATAGACTAGTAAGTATATAATTCCACGATCATCATGACGTATGAACAAGCATGGCTCGGCTTTCGATGGTTCAAATTGCATGCTGCATAGAAAAGTTCTGAGCTTTTGAAACCATGCTCGAGGTGCCTGTTTGAGTCCATATAAAGCTTTCTTTAACCTGCACACCATAGGTTGCCCGGTGACTTTATCAGTGAACACATGCTCAAAACCTGGAGGAGGATCCATGAATATTTCTTCTGACAGATCTCCATTGAGAAAAGCATTATTGAAGTCCACTTGCCTCAGCTTCCAATTATTGGATACAGCCAGAGTGAGCAGTATCCTTACTGTGGCAGCTTTTACCACTGGACTGAAAGTCTCAGTGTAATCGGAGCCTCCTTCTTGGGAGTAACCCTTCGCAACTAATCTCCCTTTTCTTCGTATCAGCATCCCTTCAGCATTAGTTTTGACTTTGAAGATCCATTTGCACCCAATGGTGCGTTTATCACTTGGTAATGGGGTCATTTCCCATGTTCCAAACTTCACAAGGGCATCAAATTCATCTTGAGCTGCTTGTCGCCATAAGGGATTAGCTAGTGCTTCATTGATGTGACTAGGGCAGTCATGAGACTCCATAGTAAGGAATACTTTAGGTTTAAAAATACCTTGTTTTGCCCTGGTGACCATTGGATGATTATTGCCAGGTGCTTGTGTGGAAGGAGAGTGTTGCTCCTGTACATCAGGGGTGACAGATAAGTCTGCAGCTTGTTGCACAGCTTTAGGTGTCACAGATGGTTCTGCAGCTTGTTGCACTGCTTCGAGGGACGTTGGAGGAGGAACTGTGGTTTCATGAGACACCTTGGAAACACTGTATTGAGTAGTCCCTGGGAGAACATGTTCATTGAACCTCACATGTCTAGAGATATAGACCCGTCCTGTATGTGTGTCAAGACATTTATAGCCTTTGTGTTGGCTGCTGTATCCTAGAAACAAGCATGGTGTGGATCTCATTGCTAATTTATGCTGCTGAAAAGGTCTGGTGAGTGGAAAGCACTCACACCCAAAGACTCTAAGCAGAGAAAAATCAGGTTTCACCTTGTACAATTTTTCATATGGAGTCATATTGCTGATTGATTTTGATGTTTGTCTATTGAGTAAGAACACTGATGTCATGAATGCATCTGGCCAGTAATAAAGAGAAAGAGATGCATGTGCAAGCAGTGTGAGGCCGGTCTCCACTATGCTTCTGTGTCGTCTCTCAACCAATCCATTTTGCTCCGATGTGTATGGGCAAGAAAAACGCTGTTCAATTCCGGACTCAGTAAGAAAAGGTGTGAAGGCTACAAATTCTCCACCATTATCACTCTGGACAGCTTTTATGGTGCAGCTAAATTTGTTTTCTGTCAATGTTTTAAATTCTTTGAACTTGTTTAATGCATCAGATTTCTTGTGTAGCATGTAGATCCATGTAAAATGGCTAAAAGCATCAACAAAAGCCACATAGTAGGCAAAGCCGTGAGAGACAAGAGGTGCTGGACCCCATACATCCATTATTATCAACTCTAGTGGTCTGTGATACACAGAAGTAGAGGGAGAAAAAGGAAGTTTATGACTCTTTCCTAACTGACATGCTTTACACAGATTGGAACTAGTGTCATCAGTAAAGGAAATTGCTGAGTGTGTTAAAACACGCTTCACTGTTGGAATTGATGGATGGCCTAGACGCTGATGCCAAAGAGTGAGTGATTCTGCTGCATTGGTGGAGTAGGCTTGACCAGAGATGTGAGTCCTGATCTGAGTATCCAGTGGTGACAGCACAGGGTATAAGCCTCGATATTCAGGCCCACGCATAAGGATGCGACGAGTCTGCAAGTCCTTCACTATACTTTCATGAGGAAAAAATTCAACAGAAGCCTGATTGTCTCGTGTAAATTGAGCAATGGAGACCAAGTTCTTTTTCATACGAGGTACGCATAACACATGTCGCATGAGTAATTTAGTAGAGGAGGGAGAGGTGAAAGAAGTGTCACCTATATGAGTGATGTCTGCTGTTTCTCCTGTGCCTACTTGAATATTACCATAAGCAGTGCCTGTGCTGAGTGTGTTGAGAGTAGATGGATCATACGTGATATGGCGAGTGGCTCCAGAGTCATAGTACCAATTTGTATCATCCACTGAGGCAGGTGTGGCTACATATGCTTGAGCCAAGGTGGTGTGGCATCTTTGTTGGAAGTGGTCTGTGGTTGTACACCAGCAGCAGTAGCATCTGATCCATGTTTAGTTGCAGATAGTTTAGTTGGATCTGATGATTGAGTCAGTTGAGGAGGTTCAGTCAATCTCCATGGATAGAGATTGTTGGAGAAATCTTGAGCTGCAAAATAGACAGGTTGATCGACTGGTCGAGAAGGATGGTAAGAACTGTCAAACCTGAAGTAGCAATCAGAGGCAAAGTGCCCGATCTTGGCACATATTTGACACTGAGGACGAGCATTGAAGGAGCGTCCACGTCCTCTGTTGAAACGACCTCCACGTGTGAAGCCAGAGCCATATGGTGGTTGAGAGCCTCTGTTGTTGCCAGCAGATGACGCGTGGGAGTAAAATGCATAGGTGTCATCTGATTCTTCACTCTCATTGGACACCTGTTGCATATAGTGTGCTTGATTTGGAATACTGTTCATCAGAAAGGTCTTTTGCCTGGCCTCAGCGTCAATCAACATGTTGCTGATAGTGTCGATGTCGAAACGTGGACGTGTTGCATTGATGACAGTGATAGCTGCTTCATATTCAGAGGTTAATCCATTGAGAATATATGATATCTGTGCTGTATCATCAACCTTTTCTCCAAGCATCGCGAGGTGATCGCACACAGATTTGATATTGGCCAGATACTCCCTCATAGTAAGACTTCCTTTCTTCAGGCTGCTGAGCTGATTTTTGTATAGAAGGATTTTGGAATCTGATTTGTTAGAGTAGAGTTTAATCAATTTGCTCCAAATCTGAGTAGCTGACTCCAATCCAACGAGCTCAGGGAGGATGGACGGTGCAACTGATGCTAGTAGCCATGAAGCCAATGCTGAGTCCAGAGATTCGTATTCCTCAAAAGCAGGATTAGGAACAGTGCGTTCAGGTCGATCTTTGTCTTGGATTGTTGTAGGCGGGATGGTGATAGTGCCATCAAGAAAATGATGAAGCCGATGCTGTTTCACCATGAGATAGACTTGTTGTTTCCAGAGTAAGAAGTTGTGATCATCCAGGCGTACCGTAATCTTCTTGTTAGAGAAACTTTGCTATAGAGATGTGTGAAACAGCGATGTTGATAGCATACCGCCGCTGACGTTAGAGCTTGATTCGGACATTCTTGTGCAAAGGATCAATCCGAGACGGAGATCGCCTTGCTGTGAATGCCTCTGTTTTTCGGTTATCGCCGGTGATCGGAGTCAGGTGGTGCCCGCTGGCTCTGATACCATATAGCGAAAACACAGTATATGGAAAAGCTCTCTGTTATTGAATGTATTGCACAGCACATTTATAGAGTGAGTGCTGTGAGACGGCTGTACATGGTGACGTGTCCAGCTTCGTAACCGTTTCAACAATATTCTAACCTCTGCTGTTTAGTCGTTTTGCAACTTGTTTAATACATCTAATACTCACCCTACATACTGATATTCTTCTGTTCATTCAGATACTTACTTTCAGCTTCCTTTTTGTTCGCTGAACACGTTCTCTTACAATGCTAATACAAATATGACGACTTTGTTTAGTTGGTTGTGCTGTTTGTTTCATTTCAGTTTTCATTAAAACTAAGATGTCTTCAATTGAAGGGCAATCTCTCCGAGACTACAAGATAATATAAATATTTTGCAGTATGATTAATACAGAATGGCTTTTGAGAATTTGGCTGCTTTAAAGATACTTTACCGCTAAAATATTTAAAAGACTCAAGAAAATATTTCTTTCGGGCCGTCACAACTTGAATCTCTCTCTTCCTCTCTCTCACAGTAATATATCCTCACACTCATATCATTCTAATATCTCAGATTGGCTTCGTTTACCTCTGCTTCCACTCTCCAACTGCCTTGTTTCCAAGCACTTCACTTTCATGGCTCTGCAGGTATTAGTTCTTTTAATTGAATATATTAAATGTTATGATATTGTTTATCTGTTTTATATATGAAATTATATTTTATGATCCAGATCCTTCTTTGCTCACAATGAAATCACATATTTGAGATTTATCACTCAATCAAAGCAAATATAGTAATAAAACTTCATCGACTTTTCAGATTAAATTGAAATTCTCAAAACTTTCTTTTGGCAGATTGTGAGATTGGTTTCTACGAACAATTTAATCACAAATTGAACATCTTCCCAAACAAAGAAAATTTAGTAGAAAAACTAAGAGAACTAATCTAGAGTTGATAATTAATTTATCAAATTGGTCCTTGAAAGAAGCGTAAGGAAAGATAAATATTGGGTATAAACATGATGTTTTCCTACCAGGTGCTGGAAATTCCTGCATTTTTACTTCATCTCAAATTTGTAATTGCATCTATTCATTAAATATCACAAAAATAAACTAAATAAGTAATCAAGTTTCTCCATTATTGCAGCTTTGTGTGCCGTGATTTGTTGGTGTTTGTGGCTCATCCACTTCTCTTGCACTTCCATTCTGCAATTTCTTTGCTTCCATACCCTTCAATCACATGCTGCTTTTGAGGTATTTAAAGTCGTCTAATTTCTTTATATCATTTATTACTTAAATTTCAACTTTTGATTATGTTCTGGTTATTTCTGACCTTTTGATTTCGTACCTTTTTTTGTTATCTTACATTTTGTGAGAAAACAAATTGCATTTAAGAACTCTCAATGAAAACAAATTACTAAAAGTAAAATTACTTCTGATCACAAAATTACTTTGAAATATTACAAGAATTCCTATTATCTTTTAGTGAAGTTGACCAATATAATAAAATGAATTTTATATGTAGAATAAAAATTCGTCCGTTCTGTTATCGGGTCAATATTGACCCTCAATGAAATATTGTTACTCGTTTTAAATCTTCTTTTTTGCTTTGTGACTGCCAAAATGTCACCGAGTTGATATGATCCGAAGTGTGTGTGTTATGGTTTAGAATCCCAAATCTTCTCTGTTTTCACTCTTTCTCGTTTATTTTTTAGTCCTTCTATTTTTTTTCATTTTTGGAAAAAAATTGGCTAATAATATTATTTTAATTGAATATTAGTTACTAATATTTTCTTGATCAGGTTGACGAGTTTTTATAATATCGGTTTTAATTGATTAAAGGAACCAATTGACTCTGGTTTGATTCAAAAAGCCTTGTTTGGTAATCACAACCATAATCCACAATCAGAATTGATGGTAAAGCTCAGTTTTGTGAGGAAAATAGTGTGTTTGGTACTGCAAATGAGAGTTGCACGCAAGTGTGTTGTTTTGCGGTCAAATTTTGTTGCTTATGGCGTGTGGGTGATAACAGAAATCCGTAAAATTCATCTCAAAATCCGTAAAAATTATCTCAAAATTTATAAAAAAATATCTCGAAATTCATAAATTCATATTGAAATCCGTAAAATCATCTCGGAAGTCGTAACTCCCTTCTCCCAATGAATTTCCCAAACACACATTAATGTCTATGTCTACCATCTCATTTTGGAACCCACGTGGGGTTAAAGAAAATTTGAATCCCCAGCGTCCACGTTTGCTTGGTGGCGAAGAAAAAGAGGCCAACTCGTAATCATCGATTCCATTTCCTTATACTCCTCTCTGCAAGAAACAGCGCAGTACGATTTGTAATATGACCCTCCAACCAAGCGGTTGACGTCTCCATATTTTTTTTAAGGAGCGGAATAATTGACCAAAAGCTATTCGGGTAGGCGGGTTCTCAATATAATAAAATGAATTTTAGTTAAGTCATAACACTGTTTTAGAGTACACAAATGAAAAGACTCTTAACTATGGTCTCATGTCCATCAGGCATGGTAGAAAATATTGTAACCAATGTAGAGATTGGTTGCTCAAAACCATCAAGGAAGTTAATTATTAAAATTTGGATCATTGGACACCAAGTAAAAAGAATAAGCAAATATTTAGAAGTTGACTTCATGAGAAATCTTACTTTAGATTATGTTACGTATTTTTAAAATATTGTATATCATCGTAGCATTTTGCATTTTTTATTACCTCTTTTAGACTCTTGATTTTAATGTCATGACCATTTTAGATGTCATTTCTGGGGGAAGAATTTGTAACACAACTTGCCTTGAGATTAGTGGATAAAACCATCAAGGAACTTAGGTACTTTCGTCATTTTGATGATCGCATTCAGAATTTTGTGTTAGAAAACAACAGTTTGGCTGCAAAACGAAACAAAGTTCAAAAAGATATTGAAGATGCCCAAAAAAATGAGAATGAAGTTGAAGGTGATGTTCAAAATTGGATCGAGGATGCTGATGATGTAATTCAAGAAAACACTATAATCAAGAAAACATGGTCTTACAGTTGGTGTCCTTATTGGCAATATCGACAAGGGAAGAAGTTGGCAAAGAGGATACAAGCCACTAAAGATCATATACAAAAATGTAACTTCGACAGAATGTCTCGTAGAGCCAACCTTCCAAGTATAAAGTACCATGCTTCAAAAGACTTCATGGATTTTGATAGTAGAAGGACAAAATTCAACCAATTCATGGAAGCTTTAAAAAAGATGGAAATCAGTACATGATTGGATTGCAAGGGATGGGGAACGGGTAAAACCACGTTGGCAACACAAGTGGGAAAACAACTTGAAGAATCCAAAGCATTTGAGAAAGTCATCTTTGTTGTTGTGTCCAATCCTCCGGATGTCAACAAAATTCGATGTGACATTGCAAGACCGTAGGTTTGAATTTAGATTAAAGAAGTGAAGCAGATCACTCAGAGACTATGTGGTCTAGACTTTCTAAGAATGAAGGAAAACTACTCTTAATATTAGATGATGTGTGGGAGGAGCTTAGTCTTAAAGAAATTGGGATTCCATTAGGACCTGACCACAAGAATTGCTATGTTTTGATAACAACTCGCCATTCAAAAGTTTGTCAGGTAATGAGATGCCAACAAATAGTTCACCTACACACATTGGGTGAAGAGGATGCATTGAAACTTTTTTTTTTCACGTTGGAAGCGATGGTGATAATTCTCTTGCAAGAGATTTTGTGAAGGAATGCGGAGGACTACCAAT
>JANTPZ010113409.1:0-10298 GCA_025593235.1 Vachellia pachyceras | reverse complement strand
GCAGAGTATGTAAGGTGTTTATTGTTGTGTGATGGAATCTGGTCCGACATAGTTAAAAAGATATTGTCTACAGTCTACACCCTAGACTAGAGATTCCCTCGCCATTATTTCTTTTGGAATAAAAAAATTGTAATACAAAACTATTCTTTATATTTCAGGAAGAAAGTGTAATAGAAGAAGAAAAGTTAATATTAATATTAAATAAGATAATAATTTCAGTATAATGAATTTTACGTATATTACGTTTTTATATGATTAAGAAAAAGACTTCAATTTCCTTAAACCAAACACCGCTGAAGGGTGAAGAGATTCTTTTTTTTTTCCACAATATTTGAAAGTGCGAATTCTTTTTTGCTCAAGTTAAAGATAGTGCAAATTCCTTTTTGCACTTTTTTATAGTTTTTTTATGTGAATTATGATACAAACATATAACACGTTTTAAAGTAAAGATTGAAGTGCATGGAAAATGGATGATTTAATTTAGGACGTAGATAACTAAATTATGGGTATTAAATGAATTTGTTAAATTGGTTACTTATAACAAATATGTATTGCTTTCTAGAGCCACTAATACGGGTTGGGCCCGCGAGCCCAACCCGCAGCCCGCCAAATTCTGGCTGCCAGCCCGCCTTTATTTTATTTTTTTAATTATTTAATTATTATATCTTATATATTTTTACTTTTTTCATCTTAATAATTTTTATAAGGGTAAAAAGTAATATTAAATTCTATTTTTATGATAAATAATACCTAATATATTAAAAAATAGTATTAAATATCTTATTTTTTTCATATCAACTTCCTGTAATCTGTATTTAAAATTATAACAAAACATTAATGTTGATATTTTTTGAAAACTTGTAAAAAATTATTATTAAAAATTTATTGATGGAAAAAGAATCATATAACTATATAATCTTATGATAAAAATTTAAAAAAAGGAAAAACTACAAAATTTTAATTTTTTTAAGAAAAAAATTTCTGGCAGGTTGCCCGCCAACTCGCCAGAAACAATGCGGGTTGCATTTCTGCAGCTCGCCACCAAAGATGTAGTTGGCGGGCTGGCGCGGGCCAGCCCTCAACCCGCGGGCTGGCCCGGTTTATCAGCTCTATTGCTTTTCTTATATTAATACACTCTCTCATAATATACATTATAACTATTCTTTATATGAAACTTTTTATTATGTGCAATCAATAATGATATTGAAGATTAGTGGTGATATTTATTCATTAAAATTTAAAATATTACACTAGTTAAGGTGGAAGTTGAAAACAATGAATTGTTTGAAGGGAAAGAAAATGAGAAAGATAATATCACTTAAAGCTAAAATTAAAATATTTTAGTGGAAAAAAAATACCCAAAAAGAAAAATCTTTTTTTCCCCTGAGCAAACAAGAAGAAAGATATAAAGGAGTGCACTCTCCACCCTACATTTATGGGCTCTATAAATTTAGCAATAATACAGAATCTTGGAAGGCACCATCTTGTGAGGGAGAAAAAGTTGCTTCCAACACAAACTAACAGTAGAACCCATCTTTAGAGTTTCAGTCTCTCTAATGGAGTTATGTGCTCTTCTTCATGTTCTTGCCATTTTCCTTCTCCTTTCACACCCCTTTGCTCCATCAAATGCCAATATGGAAGGTAAACAATCCCCTCCCCTCCCCTCCTATCCCTCCCCTGTGTTGTTAATGTTGTTATGTTGTTAAAAACGAAATAGGGGATGCTCTGTTCTCCTTCAGAAGAGCTGTGCAGGATCCAAACAAGGTGCTAGAGAGTTGGGATCCCACTCTAGTGGATCCCTGTACTTGGTTTCATGTTACCTGTGATGAAGACAAGCGAGTTACCCGCATGTAAAAATCTCTCTCTCCCCCCTCTCCCTCCTCCTCACTTTGAAGGAAAAATGAATCGTAAATGGGTAAATAGAATTTTGAAATTGTGTGTTGTTGTGTGGTGTAATGTAATGCAGAGACTTGGGTCATGCAAAGCTGTCTGGCCACCTGGTTGCAGAGCTTGGGAAGCTAGAGCGACTTCGGTATCTGTAAGGACTAACCTGAATCACTCACCTTTCGTTTTGGTCTATTTCTTTTGTTTTTATTTTTATTTTTTTGACCTTATTGGTCTGATGAAGAAGAAGAAGAATACGATCACGTGTTTCTGTTTTTTTTTTTTTTTTGTTTTGCAGAGAGCTGTACATGAATAACTTGGAGGGTCCCATACCAAAGGAACTTGGAGGGCTCAAGAGTCTTATAAGCTTGGATCTTTATCACAATAACCTAACTGGGCAAATGCCTCCAACACTCTCCAAACTCTCCAATCTCAAATTCCTGTATGTGCTGTGGTGTTACACTTAACAAATAATGCCTTATTTTGACTAAATTCAATTATTACAATTATTCTTAGGATTATGATGTAAAAATACCTATAAAAATTTAAATTTTAAAACAGAAAAATGCTGGAAACGTTCAATAACTAACAATATGCAGCCAACCCTATTGTTTTTAATAGGCATACGGAACAATGTTATGTTAAATTTCTTGTTTCTGACATTTTTATTCACATTTTGAATATTATGCCGTACGCAGTCTTGATAAGAACTTAGAGTATTTTGTTGTTGTTGTCGTCGTCGTCGTCATGCAGGCGACTGAACAGCAACAAGTTGAGTGGAAGAATACCGAGAGAGCTCGCCAAGCTGGGGAACCTTAAGATCCTGTGAGTTTCTCTTATTGTCATTTTACAGTAATTGTCTCACTTTTCCTCAGTGGTTACTCATTTTCTCCCTTGTGCTCTGCAGAGACCTCTCGAACAATGATTTGTGTGGCACCTTTCCAACTTCTGGTTCTTTTTCTAAGTTCTCCGAAGAAAGGTGAGCTCTTTATAATTTAGTTTGATTGAATTTTGACTTTAATCTTATAGTTTCAAGTCGTTGGTTTTGGCCCTTACCATAGGAATTTTGTCTGAATTTTAGCGTTGGGACTAAAACAAAAAATCGTCGAAAGTATATAAAACTAAAATAACCCATTTTTTTACAAGTCACTTTCTTATTTGATCCCTCTTATGATTTCACGAGCTGATAAAAGCTGTGTGATAACGCAGTTTCAAGAACAATCCGAGACTGGAAGGACCAGAATTGATGGGATTCGTCAGATATGACATTGGAGGAAGCTGCAATTGAATGGATTGACTGATAATATTACCACACGCCCTTTTCCTGTTGTAATATGTAGGAAATGTCTCATTCCCTCGTATCCGTTACCATATGTAATAATTAATATAATGTAATATAAAGTAGTCGCTTGGATCAATTCTCATACGAACAAGTGCCTTCGCATATTGACTTTAAAAAGATTCCATTTGTATTCCATAATTCAATCCTCACATAAAGTGGCCACTTGCTTCTCAATCAGCTATCATTCTATCTTTTTCTAATAAGAATATAAGTTTAGGTGTGTTGGATTTCGGAATTTACCAAGGTCAAGGTTTATCTTCAAACTCAGAAAACACTTACTGAATTATTTACTTATCACCCATAAATAAGGATTTACATTGACGGTCAGATTTGAACTTAGAATTTTATAAACTATGAATAAACTCTTTTTCGACTAGATGAATTTTTTTAGGTTGTTATTATTTCTTATAGTGCCATGTACAGCTTGTATGCTTCGTCAATGTCAGTGTTGCCCGTATGATATTGGAATATAATTAAATTCCGCGGATGTATAGGTTTCTCTTGCCACATTAACCGCATGGCACAATTGGGTATTCCAAGTTAAAAAACATGGTTAATTTTTAAGATATATATAAATTAAATATCTAATTCTTATAGAATCTAATAAGTAGGGGTGGAAATAGGCCAGGTCAGGCTCCACCCCAAACAGGCCTGGCCTGTTTGGTTGGAGGATAGCTTGGCCTGGCCTGCGGCCTGTCAACAGGCCTGCTCCACAAAGGGATATAAGAGTTCTTCGATTAATTGCTTATGGGAATAGAAATTATTTAAACAAAGGGACATCTGCAACTAAGTATTAATTATAAGAAACACATTCCCACAGTCTCTGGCTCATGGAAAAGCTGTTTTATCACTATGATAATGTAATAGTAAAATAGTTAAAAGGAATAGCTCAATCCAAACAACCAGTCTACCAGAAAGGAGAAAATTTTGGCTTATCAACCACACTCTACGAAAATTTTGTGTGATAAAATGACTATTTCATTACCTTTTGTTGCTGACTTGCTAACTTGCTGAATCTCTTCCTTACCAAGCCACCGATCATCAACTTGTTGTCTCTTGTCTCGTGAAGCCATATGCCTTTTAACTTCAGCTTTATGCTTTTGTTTCATATTTGGGGGATTTCCATTCAAGTTTCAGCATATATTTCTAGTGTGCTCTCCCTTGTTAAAGTGGTCACACAAACCTTCAGAGGCCCTTTTTCCTTTCTGATCAGTAGCTGACACTACTTTTACAGCCAGTGCAGATGCTTCTGGTTGCAAGCTATTTCCTTGAGTGAGTTGCTTTCAGCTTTCCTCACACTTTACCATGTTAAAAGCTCCAAATAGGCTGGGAAGAGGTTTAAGACCCATAATCATTCCCCTCACCTCTTCATAAATATTGTTGAGTCCAAGAGAAAATCCAGATGTGCATTCTTTTTCAACTATTTGCTTGTAGTTGAGAGAATCGTAACTGCATCTCCTCTTATGATGATCATGAAAATCTACTTCTTATCTAAGATGGATGAGTGAAAAGTGATATTGGGTTACAGTTGCTCCATCTTGTTTTAGGTTTTGGAGTGGTCTTGTAACTTGAAACAGAGCTGTCATGTTCTCTATATTGAGAATGTCTACTCCTACTATCATAGATTTCTTTTCTTTTCTTTTTCAATGGTTTTTTGCTTTGTTTCATGTTTTCTACCTACAGAGAATGGGTGGTGGAAGGAAGACCAAGTCATATACATTGGTAGAAAAATCAAAAACATCATGTTCAGTAAATCATAGCATAAGCGCTAGAAATCTTGTGAAGGCTAAATTAGCTGGAGTCATCTTCGGTTGCACAAACCAAACAATGAAGGAATGCATTTCCAAAATGCTGTTTGGTTAGTTGATATTTTTTCCAAATTCCTAGTTTCTCAGCAAGCAGCCATTATAATTGTTGTTATTAATACAAACTGAATCAAATGTGAATTCACTTCAAATGATGGAACAGGCCTGCCAGCTGGGCATATTCGTTATGTAAAGCATATTCGACATGGTTTGCCACTTTTCTTATTCAACTACAGTGATAGGAAGCTACATGGTATATTTGAAGCTGCTAGCGAAGGGAAAATGAAGATTGATCCTTGTGGGTGGAGTGAAAATGGTTCAGGATGCACCCAACTTCCAGCACAGGTCAGAATGGAGTATAGGGCAAACAAGCAGACGTAAGTAAGCAAGGGCGATCAGAAATACAGTCGACACTACCGATTTCCGCTTACCTGAACTTCAGCGACGGAGAAGGACCAAGGTCGAGCTTCAGCGACGAGCGAGTGGCGACGAGAGGCACGGAATCTCGAACTCGAAGCAGAGGTGGACAAGCGGCGAATGCGACTGCGAGAACCCTTAGCGACGGAGAAGGACCAAGGTCGAGCTTCAGCGACGGCGAGTGGCGACGACAGGCACGGAATCTCGAACTCGAAGCAGAGCTGCAGAGGTGGACAAGCGGCGATTGCAAGAAGCCGATAACCCTTTGCTCCTTATTCAATATAAAAAAATTTTCTTAAAAAAATAAACAGGTTGCCTGTCAGGCAAAACAGGTCACTTGATCGGTTTGGGTATGGTCTATTTATCAGAACAGGTCATTTTTGCGGCCTTGACCTGTGCCTGTAAAAGCTTGCCCTGTTCCAGGCTTTTACAGGCCCAGACACAGGCCTCTGGCAGGCCGCCTGACCTTTTCACATACGTACTAATGAGTTATACGAGGATTTTTTATTCTAAATATAAAATATCAATCACTTTATTTCAATTTATAATTTTTTTTAAAATATTTATATTAATTGAATATAGTAAGAGGTTTTTATCATCGAATATAATGTTCATAATCACAAAGGGTATTCTAATAAAATAAACATATTTTTATTATAAATAATTACCTTAATTAATTTTCTTAACATCCATAAATTAATCATCTAACTCTTATACCTATGGTCCTTAACATAAAAATTAGTTGATTTTTTAAAAAAATTAAAAAAGTTAAATAAATTAATTAGAAGTTTTTATCCGCATCATTATATTGTATATGTATATAAGTAAAACAAATCAGCTTGAAGAAAAATTTTAAGTATAGATAATTTAAAATAATGTATTTAACTTCATTAATTTCTCAACTAAGTTGACTTTTATATTAAGAAACAAAAATAGTATTAATACCTATAACAAAGAAAATCACTCATCTAACAGTATGTTTAGGGCTTTGAAGTGAAATATAGGAATAAAAATAGATAAATAAAATTACTCAACACTTTCTTTTAGTATGTTCGAGACAATAATATGCATACTTTTATGGAATGATAGAACTAGAAGTACAAGGAATAATTGATCTAATTAAGTCGTTATAATTTCAACTAAATTTTAATCAAGTCGTTATAGTTCTTTTTTTTTAGTTAAATCCTTATACTTTCACATACTTAATTAGGCCCCTCTAATTTTTTTTCCTTTTTTCAGGTCAATATACACCTAATTTTTAATTAGGATCTTCATAGTTTTTTTAAATTTTATTTATTAACTTTATTCTTTCAAATTAATTTCATTTTAAAATAATAATATAATTTTACAAGATAATTAATATAACCATTTAGAAATTAATACTTAATTGAAATAATTAATTATAATTAACTATAAATTATTTACAATTATATTCTGCATTTAGAAAATTCCATTATTATGATTATAAAAATTAAAATTGCTGCATAAATAATATATATGTGTATTTAAAATTTTAAAATAATATTAACGTAAGTTATTCCATAATTTATTGTTTATAGAATAAAGAATTAAAAACTATAACCACCTAATTAAAAATCATGTGAAACTATAAATGTTTGATAAAAAAATTATAAGAACCTAATTAAAAACACGTGGAACTATAATGATATGATAATACGATAAAAACTCTAATGCCTCGTTTGGTATGGTGGAAATGAGAGGGTGGAAATGGAATTGGAATTGAATTCCATGATGTTGGCATGTTTGGTATGATGGAATTACAATTCCATGTGGAATTCAATTCCATCTAAATACCCAATTTTAATTCCATACCCAAACCTATGAAATTCATTTGGGTTCCATGGAGTCTAATTTTTTGGACCAAAATATAATCCCTTATGCAAAATAGTCTTTTTTGTTACATTTAAAAAAATCAACATTCATACAAAAAATATATGGATTCCATTTTCATTTCCATGACATACCAAACATATTTTTAAAACACATTTCAATATCCATTTCCATATCCATATCCATATCCATTTTCATATCCATCAAAATGAATTCTGTGTACTAAATAAGGTACAGGAATTGATTAAAAGTTGGTTGGAGCGGTATAGTAATTATCCCATATATGATAAAATCTAAAAGATAAAATCCTAATTCACTAGTTTGCCCTTATAATCAAATCCTGTGTTACTGATAAACAAGGGGCAGATTTGATTTTCTCTATCTCTTTCCCTTGGGAGATACTACGCAAATTCAATACATCATATCAAATCTGACAAGAGTACGTTTTAACATAGACCATACCTAGATTCAAGACACAGAAGTTTCACTGGACTTGAACTGAATTAGCAGGATGAAAAAAAAGTTGTCTCAACGGGATAGTCGAGCTTGCATCATTTTCTAATTTAATTTTACTTTCAAAATTTAGATTTTGATTCAAAACATAGATTTTATTTAAGTATAAATTTTTTCTGAAAAGCTATTTTGGTTACAAAATCTCGATTTGAAACTTATGTTTTCTCTTTTCTACTTTTTTCCTCCTTCCTTTTTCTGTTTTCCTACTTTTTCTTTCTTCTCTTTCATCTTTCCTACTTTTCATTCTTTCTCTTTCCTTTTTTCTACCCACTTTTTTATCTCAGAATCCGTAAAAGCTAATAACTTTCCAAACATAAATCACTTTTCAAAACTCATGTTTTACTTGGGAATCTGCAAAAGCTATTTTCTAAAATATATTCTCAAAAATCTAGACTTTATCTTAGAATCTGTAAAAGCTATTTTCAAAATGCTTTCAAACAAACCTTAAAATTGTTCTCTCTACCCTTTCTTCGTATCACATGTAGACTATGATCCTCTCCAAAGGACTCATTAGAGAGCTATATAAACAATACAGAGGTTTCTTATGGGGCGACAATTTGGAAACCAAGAAAGTGCATATGTTGCCTTGGAATCTAGTCAATACAGAGAGAAAAAAAAAAAAGGGATGGCGGTCTGGGGTTATAAAGTTGTGCTGAAATATCTTGACCATACGAATGTCCTTTGGGTTCAGGTTCTCAAGACTAAATACAGATGTGGGAATGGCTCAATTCTAGATGTTCAAGTGAAGAAAAACTCCTCCCACATCTGGAGAGGTATTTGTGCTATGTGGAAAAATTTTACAAGAGCTAAAATTGGGAATGGAGATCGTGCTTCTTTCTGGTTCGATATTGCGCTAAAGTGAACTCTCCATTGATCAATCTTATCCTGATTTTTGAAGCTACAATTGATAGAAAGAGCAAGGTTTCAGATTATGTCACTCATTAGGAGGAATGAGACATAAGCAAGTTGAGAAGGTGATTTCAACCCCATATTATTGAGTGGATTATGAGTAAACACCCACCTCATGATAATAGATAAGAGGATAAATATTTTTGGAAACCTTTAACTAAAAGCTGTTTCTTTGTTAGTGCTGCCTATCATTTTGTTTCTGCAGATACACAACATCAGGGAGATAATATCTGGAAGGAGCTATGGAGATGATAAATACTAGAGAAGATTAAAGCTTTTATGTGGATCTTTGCACATGAGAAAACACATACAACATAACTTCGATCCAAATGAGACATGGCGGTGTAGCCAAGAGGAGGATCATATGCGCTTGCTGCACGATTGTATCAATCCTTGAGAGCAGTGGGTTTCCTTAGTCAATCCTTCTTTACGAGGGGAATTTTCATCACATTAAGGAGTGGACTGACTCAAATGGAATCTCAAGAAGCATGCAGGGAATTCACGGAAAAACTTGAGTGGAATTTTTTATTTGGTTACACTTGTTGGGACATATAGGTCAAAAGATATAGGAAAGTTTTTGGTGAAAATATCCCAATAGGTCTCAACCAAGCACATATTACTTTCTTCAAGGTATGTAGTGACCAAACTCTCTTGTCCCATGTCATTTTTATACATGGCAACGTGTTCAATTACATGGAAACATCACTCGAGGGCTTACTGAGTTTAAACTTGGAGTTGATGGCTTGATCCTTAACTCAAGACTGAGTTGCTGCGATGGAGTCAACTAAGGGGCCAATGACCAATAGATAGGTGGTTTCGTTGCAAACTTACAATAGTTCCCTAGCCATTGCGTAAATTATTTCAATCATTCATGGATTACAATTATGTTGAAACAAAGGTTATGATCATATTAAAATTCTTACAGTTTGTATTGAAGCTGTTATCCTCTTGGTGTGTGGTTGCGACATCAACCATCCATTTAAAAATATTGTGGATGAGGCTTGTATTGTAAGTTCTATGAATTAGAATATTGTATTACAACATATTTTGAGATATATATATATATGTACAACAAGAGATTTGTTAAATGACTATAATTTGTCAGGAAACTTTTGGCCATCCTCTCTTTACCGGAGGAGGAGGTGATGGTGGTGGATGATGATAAACCTTTGTAAGTTTAAGAATGTTAAGTTACTTTCTTATTATCAATTATTTATTAAAAAAATCTTCCCATAGTATCAATCAGGTTGGATCTAGTTTTAAAAGCTAGTTGACTTGTTCGCCTTATAGCTTACCGCAAGCGTACGGGTCGCAAGTAGTATAAAAATATCGTTCCCACGAGGACTAACGCATAAACGAGATAATCAATGCAATTACGTGATTCAATAAGGTTGAGTGGATCAATTGAGCAAATAAAAATTACTCCCAAAGTACAATTCATGGGCAGTTAGATCCAACGGAAAAAGAAACTTCCAGTTCCACCTTTTTCTGGAATAAAAAAAAGATTATGCAACTAGGTCCTGAACAACAAATTGGAGGATGACAAAGAGCTTGTTTGGTTGTGAAATTGAAAATAA
>JANTPZ010113397.1:0-17470 GCA_025593235.1 Vachellia pachyceras | reverse complement strand
TTTAATTTATGATGTTATGAGTTTTTACCGTTTATCTTGTTTTAACAGTAATTTATTGTTTTTAAAAATTTTTTTGTTAATATTTTATATTTAGTAGCAGTTGTACAACCGCTACGGATATACGTGTTTTTTTTGTTTTCCTCAACATTTAGCAGCGGTTTTTTACCGCTACAAAAACAGTGCCCGAAAATTTTTGGCGGGAATTTTTTAATATTCACTGACATTTAGCAGCGGTTTATGACCGCTACAAATAATGGGCAAAAAGGCGCGAATATTTAAATTTCAATATAGTAGCGGTTTTAAAACCGCTGCTAATGATGGACGAAAATTTCAAAAATTGGTGGGAATATTTAAGTTTAACGTAGTAGCGGTTATATAACCGCTGCTAATAATTAAGGGAATATTATTTTCGGCCATATTAGCAACGGTGTTTTGACGCTACAAAATTTGCGTTGCAAACATTTGTAGCGGTTATTTTCGTATGAACAGCGGTTCCTATTAACCGCCACTAATTGGCTTGCTACGGTGAATTTAGCGGCGGTTTCTTTAACCGCTGCAAAGTGTATTAGTGGCGGTTATAACCGCTACAATGTTGTGGAATAACCGCTGCTAAATACCTTTATCTTTGTAGTGGTTCTATATAAGTAAATAATACACAATTTACAGAAGAATTTATGGAGAAATGAGATTGGAAATAAGTCAGATTGTAAAAGTTATTTGTGTTTGGAAAAGCGGTGGAAAAAGTGACTTATTTGTAAAAGTGAATGTGTTTGAGAACACGGTGGGATAAATAACTTTTTTCTAAAATTAAAATTAAAAATATGTAGTAACTTTGTAAATTAAAAAAATTAAAAATTGACCCTATTAAAAAAACTAACATATTTTTAATTGGTTCATTATCATAGTCACAGAGTCTTATATCATTAAAAATTATATTTATTATACATATATAGGCTCGCCAATTTCAAGCTCTTACTTTTTGCTTCAATAAAGGCCCTCTCTCTCTCTCTTCCATGCTTCATCGTTCTCGTTTCTTTCCCCATCGTTCTCTCGACGTTCTTGCTGCCATAGTAAGATCAAACCAGTATAGAGAGCATTTCCACCCAATTACATAATTAAAGTGTCATTTACAGGTCTAAATGATATGATAGGCGACTGTGAAGGGGCAAAAGGATGAAAACGAATGGTGGAAAGAGATGGATACCACGCGATCGAAAGAAGGTGGAACTTTATCAGCAAAATCAAAGTCATCAGCCATTACTACCGCGCAAAATCCAACAGATCCACCCGCTTAGGGAGGTGCCTGGTTTCCAAAGCGAAATATCATTCCAGAAAAGAGGTAGATCGCTGCCGCTGGAAGAAGGTAAAAACCTCCGAATCTCAGCTTACAGCGAGAAGTAGCTTGTCGATATAAGCTCCTTATCACAAGAAGCATTTCCAAACAATGCGAGAATATCTACAGTAATATAATATGACTTATAGCACTGTTGGCCGTACGATTCAACCCTCAAACGAGTTTCCAAACACGCCCACTAACTGCTTCCAGAGTCGCGGTCACACTTGTTGCTCTTAGGTACGCTACCGAGGTCAATCAAGATATATTTGCGAAACTATTCAGATGATTCTTTTTATGGAGTTTTCTTGCTCGTTGCTTGTAGTTTTTTTCCCTTCTGTTTTTTTTCCACTTTGTGTTTATAATTTTAACAGCTAAAGTTCATACTTTGTTAGATGCAAATTATGAAATGAAAGTTATGATGGCACTTTAATTTAGTGAAAATTAGAATAAAAGACCTAAAAAATAATATTTATTGTGAATGATCATAATAGTTGTGATTATTTAGAAAGACCAAAATAAAAACGTAAAATTAAAAAAAATACTAAATTGCCCCAATTGCTATTTTCCCTCCTACATTCTCCCTCACACTATAGTTTTAAAACTAGTACAAATTATTAAAATTTATTTAATTAAACATAATTTTTTAATTTTTACTGGAAAAGTTACACTTTGTTTATTTTTCAAAATTATATATTTCTTAAAACTTAACTCAAACTTTAATTAAAAATAAAAATTATATATAACTTTAATAAACCTTAATATCTTTATAATTTATTATATACGTTTAATAAAAGTTATATAAGTTTAGAAAGTAAAAATAAAATTTACTCAGTTTAAAATATCACAATAAAATTTTATGTGGTTTACTTTTAATTTAGAAGAAATTATGTAAGTTAAGAAAATGCATTTAATGTTAATAAAATAAAAAGAAGTAAAATAATCTGTCATATTACGAAAATATATCTTCTTAATTATTAGCATTAGGTGTGATATTAAATACAATTCAAATATCAAAAGAAGTAAAACCATAAGATGATTCAACACTATTGGAGGTGAATGATAACTTTTGTGGGAGTTTCCAATGGGCTCAGCCCCTTACTTACACAAAAGAAAAAAACCATCTGATCATTATGTTCTCTATAAAGAGTTCAAACTCACAACCTTATTTTGCATCTCTTCTGCTGGAAAATAAAATAAAACGGGATTTGAATAATAGTAGTAATTTCTTGACCAGAATAATAATGATGATGATGATAATCATAATAATATAAGCTCATTGTTGATAATTACAGTTAGGTGGGATTTAAATGCTATGGAAGGGCTTGTTTGGTAAGTTCGTTGGGAGAGCGGACACAGATTTTGAGATAAATATGTGAGAGGAATTTTGTCTCGGTAAGTGCATGAATAGCTTTTGGATGCCCAAACGGGCTATCCAAACAAGCCTTACCTATAATAATAAGCATTTCGTTGACAAGTAGCTGCGTGGATACAATTTTAGTTGTAAGACTCGTCGTGGACTCGTATCATCGATATGAAACTAAAATCTAAATAATTAAATATCTCTATTAAAAAATTGTGGTAGAACAATTGACAAAGAAGCATTGAATTAAAAGTGGAGTATAAACGAGAGAATCCAATTCAATAAAATTGCGTCCTATGAACAAACAAAGATCATATCGAATATGAAAAAGGTGGAGCGGAGGTGTTTGCTGCATTCGTTAAATTTTATATAAAATAAGTGATATTTTAATATTTTATGATTAATAATGGTGCAATTATTTTTATCAAACCGCAATTTTCAGTTTTTATAAATGTTAAAGATTTAGCATACAAATCTGTCCAATTCCCTCTTAATTTAAAGTATTAAATATTTATAAATGATATAAAATTGAAAACTTCATCCCCTCACAGATTGTATGCATGATGTGGATTGGGAACATACTATTTATTCACAAAAATGGTATTACGTACGTGTCTCGACCATTTTATGCGTTGTGACCTTGCAGGTGTTAGGTGCTTAATTATTAGCATTAGGTGTTATATAAAATATCTAGACAATCTGTCATATTATGAAATGACATAAAATGAATTTATTTTTATGAAAAATTTTAATTCATATTAGTGTTGATAATATAAATCAAATAACTTGGTGTTATATATATATTGATTGAATGATACATTGATCATATGAATATAAAACCTGGTAAAAAAATAACAAAAAAAGATACCATTATGTTATAAGTGATTTATGGGTAATCTTAATCTAAATTATTTCTTAATCTTTTGATAAAGAGTTATTTCTTAATTTTAAACGTAGTAAATAATGTAAAAACTTTAGTTATGGGAAAATTATTAATTTTAAATTTGTATTTTGAAGTTTGGTCATTCTAAGTAATTACCATTTTAATGTTCCTTTATAATAAATATTATTTTCTTTTGGTTCTTTAATTTAATTACCATCTGGCTTGGCTTGAGTTCAATGAGACGATAAAAATTTACTTATGTTTCAACATGTATTGATCGAACGTGTGGAGGCTTTTTAATTCATTGGCAAATTTTTGTAATCTCGTTGTTCTTAATTTCTTTTAGTACAAAAAAGGCTTTGTACCCGTTTGAAAAACTATTAGGAGAATACATTTTGGTAGAGTGCATTTATATTTGGATAAACGTTAAATTGAGAGTGTATTTATTTTGCCATAAAGGAGTTTTTTGTTCAAAATGTATTTTAAAAGAAGGAGTTGCAAACGCTAGAATTTATAAGCTAACATATTTTTGAGTTCAAAATACATTTTAAACCCAAAAAAGATTATGTCAAACACACATTGTACGTAAGATCGAGGATCTTAATCAATTTAGATCAAACAGCTAGATAGCTCTTGGGGTTCTTTGGTTTTCTTTCTTTTCTTTTTTCTGGGTTTTATAACTATATATATATATATATATGTGTGTGTGTGTGTGTGTGTAGCTTGAGCTAGATCGAGGGTCTTTGTGGTTTTGTTCAAGCTAGGTGAAAACTGGTTTGATAAGTTTCTAAGGTTTCTTATCTCTCTCATGATTATGAAGATATCGTCTTGCTCTGTTTGTAAGATGAAATTAGATGTACATTTGTCCTATTTTTTGTTTTAAATTTAAGAAACATAAATTGGTGCGTACTTGAGGAAATGTGTGAAATACCTGTTTCGCCAAGGGCAGTGACCCAACATGGAGGGGTGAAGAAAAAGCCTACCTATCTTCATCAGGTTCAGTTTCTTAGCTCATTCCCCAGGATTTTCAAACCAAAATTTTATCAGACAAACTGGTATTGTTTCCTGCTTATTAGTATACTTATACATCACCTGATGTTAGAAGAAAGTTGTTTTTCTTCTTTATCTTCTTGCCCTATTACTGTGAAGTTGTTATTTATAACTTAAATTGAGTTGTTGATTTAATTTATTCAGTTGACACCGCCAAGAATCCGTAACTACATATAAGTTCTGAGCGCTCTCCAGTCTCAATCTCGACGCAAATTTCAGCGCTTCGACACCTCGATGTTCGGGCTGCCATGGAAGAACCCCAATGTTAGCTACAGCTTCATGCCACATATTGCAGAAACACACGTATTATCGGTAAGATTAGGGATTTTCTCTTCTTTCAAGCTTCCGCTTCCGCAATTAATCCTTCTCCTTTGGACTTTAGCCCTTGTGTTCTGTCTTTCAAATTTGCGATATGTTATGGCAATATTTGTTTGTTGAAAGAGAATGAACTACATGTTGTGAGTTTGCCTATTGAAATAGTCATTGGAGTCCTGACAAGAATTAAGCGTTTGTTGAAGAAGATTAATCCATTGAGTATAAACACTGATTGATGATTTCAAAGACCCATATCCTACTATTAAATGAGATGATCAAACATTTATGAAACCAATTATGGATTATGTCAGTGGAACATGGTTAAGGAACCTTAATTTTCAAATAAATCAATGCTTTGATGCTCTAAAACAAAAGTGAGTTTAAGAGAGATAAAGTAAATGCTTGAGTGTGATTAAGAATACTCAAGTGCTATTTGAAAACCATCTCATCAAAACTAAAGTCCTTAAACAGATGTTCTAGTGTGGAAAGCTTTTCTTGAGTGTTTTTTGAAATTCACATTATCAAAATTGAAGCCCTAGTCTAGTGTGAAATGTTTTACTCAAATGTTTCCCAATACTTTAAACAATTCCTGAGTACTACTGAAAGTGTTATAGTGTAAATGATGAATACGTTCACTTATACTCGAGTGCATGTGAAAGAAGTGCAAAAATATCTTTGATACTTGAGTATAATAAATCATACTCAAGTGCTTGTAAGTTTTTTTAAAGCTAACACTTCCTTTTATACTTAGCATATGAAAGTATTCTTAAGCACCTTTGATATTCAAGTATTAACACAACAGTTAAGTGCTTGTGAGCTTCTTTGAACATTAACACTTTCATTTATACTTGATAGTGCTTGGGAGTATTCTGGAATCACTTTAATACTCAAATATTGTCAACCATACTCCTGTATATGTTCCGGAGTACCAACACTTTCATTCATGGTCGATACTTGAGTACTAAATTGTCATACTCGAATGTAACAATAAATACTCTTCTCCATACTCGAGTGTGCTTGAAGTGTTGAGTAAAAAACTTCATTTTGAAAATGATACTGAAGTATTGAAGCTTGTACTAGAGTGAAACTCATGATTGAATTTGCAGCCTGGTAAGTTCTAGATTTTGGCACAAAGTTCAACTTGCAACATTCATAAAGCTCTCAATTTAACTACAAAATTTGCAAAATAGTATATTCCTGAAAAGATCTTTGAATCTACTTTTACATAAAAGAAGAATCATTCAGAAAGCTTTTGTCTTCCAAAAGATATTATAGCCACAGTAAGCAAAGGTTAGTGATGAAGCGTTAAATCTGACTATCATGTTTAGAAAATCAGATCTCTTTCATATGAAACAATTTTAGGTTGTTCTTGGTGTCTATGAATTGCTTTTTGAGTCTAGCTTCATATGAATAATTTCATATCAATTGGACATGTGGTTTGAGAGATATGAGAAAAATACTAAATAAATATCGAGCTAGAGGTGAAGCGTAGTTGAATAAATGAGGTCATACCAAAGTATAACTTCCTATACTCAATTATTAACTCAAAAAATCCTCATACTCAAGTGCTTTGACCTTGTGCTTGAGTATAGCTTCAAGAAACAAAAAAAAAAAATCCTCATACTTGAGTGCTTGAGGTTGTTCTTGAGTGTGGTATTTAGAAAATAGTTTCGAGCTTTTAAATCAAGTTTAAATAAATGGTAACTCAATGTGTAATGATATAATATCTACTTGAAATATTTTAAACTCCAAATTGAGTTATTTAAAAATTTGAACATTGATGTTCCCATTTTTGGTGCAAGTTCTTTCTTCAATCTATTTTGATCATTCTCCATAATTGAACTTGACAACTTCTTTCCTTTCTTTGACCAAACCATATAAGAAATTCATATCAAATATAGTATATAGTCATATATGGCATTCATCTCATTTTGAAAGTGAATTGCAATTTTAATAAGAAACAAGTTGTAAGTGATTTGAAAATGACATTTGGGATGTTAATAAGAGACAAGTTGGAAGTTATTTGAAAGTGACAAATTGGAAGGAAAGGTTTATCGCAATGTTATATAGTAGTGAATATTTGACTTTAAAAGGGCAAAATGAGCATAAATTGGGGATAATTAAAATGAGGATGTTAAGATGGATGTGATAATATACTAAGATAGATGTGATTTGTAATGATCAAATTCATAAACAAATTGGAGTGGAATATCATGAAGAGGAAATGTTAAAAAATAGTTTGATGTGTTCATATGTGTTCAGAGAAGGTCATTGAAAGCACCAATAAGGAAGGTGGATCAAACTGTATGAAATCCTTTAAAAAGATATAGGGAAAACTGAAATGCGTTATCAATAAAGTTATAGAAAGAAATTTTTAGTTAATAATCTTTACAGGAATCTAGCATACAATAAATCACAATAGCGTCGTGTGATTCATGTTATCGGCCATGTCTAAAGGGATAAGGCTTTGTTAATATTGGTGTTGCTAATGCTATCTCAAACATGAACTTACATTGACTTTGGTATAAACTTATGACAATTAAAACGACAACGCATTTTAAAATTACATCAAACTCAGTTTGGGGGAAGGGGGAGTGAGCGTACGGGAACATTTTAAGGTTCTAACTTTCTTATGATCTTGTTTGCATCTTTTAATTTTACAAACTACTATTCATTTAGTCATATAACATAATTAAATATTATAGACCTCACCACAAAAAAGTAACTATATTAGGGTTATATTTAATGGTTTTGTCATTTTTGCTTCTATTTTTAATATTCATGAATAAAATATATGACGCTAGTCACACTTTCAGTGAAAGCTTACTGATATTTTTTACATCTTAATCGAAACCAATGTCATACTCAAAAAGTGCCAATTATAAAAAGGAATGCTGCCCAGCATTTTTGTTTTTTGACAGAGAAGCAATATCTTAGAATATATTTGTTTTGAAACCTACTAATATACAAGCTTCACTTGTAAATGAGAGGTTGGATGCTTAATACAGCTGATAATCTCCTACCCTTATTTTCCGCACTTCTGTTAAAAAGGGGGAAAAAAGACTTTTTCTATTTTTTTTATTGAGATATGAACTTCTAAGTCCTTTTTTTTTTGGTTAAGCGAACCTAATCCTAATCTTTAACATAAGGAAAGAAGCATATCATTATGGTATATCCCTCCCTAACAATATACAACATTTTTGACATATTCTTCCTCATCTTCATTAAACGCTTTCAATTCTTTTTTTTTTATTATCTTTTTTTCAAACTAAGCACAAGTGAATCATCTATCCAAGAATATTTATATACTCTCTTTAATTAAAAAGTTCCAATTATTCTATTTTGCATATTTCACATTCCAAAAATTTTTCTTGATTATTTTTCTTTTTCCATAATCCATTATGATAGAATTTTACGGACCCGCAAAAGAAGGTGGTTGGGGCATTTTTATTGGAAAGATCAGAGATGACATAATACTCCAAGGGTATAAAAGTATTTTTCTCATCTATCAACTCCTGAATCTCAAGTTTAAGCATTTGTTATCTTTACCAAGTTTTTTGTTAAAATTATCTATTTATTGCACAAATTTAGCATATTCTTTTCCCAAATTTGAGCAAACATTCACCATTCTTTTCCTTATTCTCCATTCTTCCATCTTGACATGTCACCAAGCCTTCTGATTGATTCCTAATCCTAGATGCTTCCTGTAATATCCGTATATTTCTACGATTGGAAATAGATAAGGAAATTATGTGATGATTTAATGCCCAAAGATAAGGAAAATGTCTAAAGGAAAGAAGGACCATAATTGACTAAGTCCCTAGTCTTGAGAATTTTAAGTAAAAATGACTAAAGGGCAAAAGGATCATTTGGCCTAAATAACAAGGGTAAAACCGTCATTTTGATTAAAAGGCCTAGGGCATAAAATGTTATCAAATGATAAGTCATCAAATGATAAGGACATTTTGATAATTTGGTCAAAAGTAAAAAAAAATCAAAAATTGACTGAAAATCAAAGTTGACTAAGAAGTCAAAGTCAACCCTAAAGTCAAAGTTGACCCAAAAAGTCAAAGTTGACAAAAAATGTCAAAGTCACCCAAGGGTAAGATTGGAATTAAGAAAAAGTAGAAAAAGTTATGGTATTTTTGTAATTATAGAGAAAGTAAGAAAGAGAAGGAAATGCAGTGGCATTTATGTAATTAAGGATTTTTGGAGGTCTAGAAGACGAGAAATAATTATTTGAGATAGTAGGAGTCCTCAAATGCCAGAGACCCGAAACTTGGAAAAGTTTAGTTGGATCCTAAAATATTTAATAAAATTATTACCCGGTATCCGGTACATGCAGTTTCAAAGTACGGAGTACAACAGTGCCCGAAAGGGCCGAAAAAGGATTTTGTTAGAAAATTAATTACGGAAAATCTGGGAAGAATTTTGAGGAACGGAAAAGGGCTGGAGTATCAGGGAAAATATAGAAATTTTCCATGCCCTTAAGTCAAATTGGCCGCCGGAAGCACGTTTTACGGTGTTGCACGCAAATTGAGGAATCCTGACGAGTTACAAAGAAACCCCGGAGATGCTTAGGGCTAAAGCATGACACCACATAGACAAGGAGCCTAGGGAATGGCACCTCATGAGAGAGAAAGTCTCCGGAAAAATAAAAAGATAGTTAACCGAGTAAAAGTTACTTTATGGAAATGCATGCCACCGGATCAAGTAACTGGACAGGCAGAGATCCAGTCAGCCCAATCCAACCTTTTAGGAAAGCCAAAAAGCACTTATTCACCAAGCAATTAAATGAGGACAAGTGGTACACTCTCTACCAAGTATAATCAAACTTGGTCTCCAAGAATCGATCCCATCCACACAATTTTTCCAAGAGGCTTTTTACATAAGCTAACTCTCTTCTCTCTTCTCTCAAATTTCTGCCACCTCTCTCTCTCCATTTGGTCAGATTTTTCTCCCTCTCAAGCCAAAAAGACGCCACTTTGCTCCCAAGGAAGAGGAAGAAGAGAGCTCGAACAACCTCAAGGTAACTACTCAAGCAACCAACACTTTGCATTTCCCTACTTCTTGCAACTTCTACTACCTCTCTAGTGGTTGATTTCCTTGATCAAAGCCCTCTTTTTGAACATGAAAAGTTAGGGTTTCAAGGTATGAAAATGAAAAGGAGAAGGTTTTAGAGGTAGTAAATGGTTGCAAGTCCTTTCTCAAGTAGTACAGAGTAGTTTGATATAGGTTGTTGGTTGTTTTGGTTGTTGTAGAAATTTTTGAAACCCTAAGACTGAGGGGGGAGGTGCTGTCCACTTTAGGATTAATGGGGAAGATTTGTGTTTGAGAGATGCATAGAAATTTTTTTAGAGGCAAGAATATACAAACTACATGAACAAAGTTTGAAAACTCCCAAAAACTCTCTTTGTTCTGTTTTTTTGGAAAAATCAAAAGAAATAGAGGGAGTGGGATTTTGATGATTCTAATGCTTCCAATGGCTTTGGAAGGCAAATTTTTGTAGGGTAAAAGTAAGAAAAGGAGTTCGGAAGCATTAGGAATCATAAAATCAAGTTTGAAAGTTGTTAGGGTCTTGAAAATGCAAGAGGGGTTATTGTTGCGTTTTTGTAGATTATGGCTTGAAGAATGATATGAAGATAATGGATGTGACTTGGTATTATGGTTAGAAGTTGAGACCTTCAAGAGCACATTTGGAAGGTTATTCAAGAGAGCTTTAAAGCTCAAGGGAAGCTAAGCTAAAGAGGTAGCAAGACTACTAATCTTAACTTATGTTTTATGAAACTTGGTTGTGAATGGTGCATGATTTTTGTGATGATTGAAGTGGATAATATGTGTATGAGATGTAACCTTGATGATATGGCCATATGCATTATAAAATGTTGTTTGAACATGTCACATATTGTATGATCATACACTTGCTTTAAAGTTATAATATACACATTCACAATGTTTTCTTGATTAGCTAGTTTTGCTATTGGGATTCCCAAATCTCATTCCCCGCCAACTAACCATGTAGGTGGAAGCTCAAGTAAGGGTAAGGAAAAGGTTATGGATGAATGAAGATGATTCTCTTGCTTGAATGAATTTTGCATACATGTCATGAGTTGCTAAACTCTATTTTCAAGATGATGTAGTTGTAACCTCTAAACCTCTACAAGAAGTATTATGTGGATATGTAATGATGCATGCATGAAATTGGACTAAAACTAACAAGGAATGGTAAAGAAGTGATCATGCATGTTAGATGTGGGTTAATAAACCAAAAAGAGGTTTTGATGAATTTTAAGAAAAATTGGTTTTCAAAGTTAAATGGTTCCAAAGGTCCTGAAAAACGAATATGTTTCACATGGGAAACAATAATAGCAAACAAGCTCCAATGAGCTGAAAATTTCCATTTAAAAACTACACATCATGAGCTTTAAAATAATATAAAGTTTGCAAAATTTGGATGCGTATATTAAGAGATATGATTTTCCAAAGTTTAAAGGAAAAACTGGAATTTAACCATTCGAGCAACACATGATTTTGGAATAAACTGATTCAAATGGGAAATTTTTTGGGCTAATAAGTATTTTTTCCCTATAGATAACTTAACAAGCTAAATTTAGAAATTGGAACTACTTAATTTCAATTTTTCTAGAATTAATTATGATTTTTCAAATCTGGGTCAGAAATCTGGAAAAGTGACTTGTGAATAGTACCAGCGTTTTATTTCCGTTTTTGAAAATTCAAGTTCACAATTTTGATCAAATTTTTTATATCTAAGGCCCAAGAGTGGTTCAAAAGTGATATGATATAAGCAGAAGGGGGAAAAATATGAGGTGTTACACTTCCCTTTACCACAAGTGTGTTTGGAATTGGCACAGAGAGTAAAAACGGTAGGGGCAGTAAAGTGGATATTCTCCTTCTTATTTTTTTTTTTGTTGAGCCTAGGTGCCCTTTTACTAGAAGCAATTTTGTTTGAAACATTGTGGAGTACTAAGTGTGGGCATAACTTCCAGCATGGATTTAAACTTTGGTTTACCACATTATAAGAAATTAGTCTCTTTCACTAAATCCAACCGTATTGGTGAATGGATATTCTTATGTTTGAATTAGAAAATAAAACAAGGGGGCGAAGAAAAATGGAAAAGGAAAAAAATTCATGTGAAGGCCATTTAGTATTTTTTGTTTTTTTGGGAAAAAGCTCATGTAGTTTTTTACCTTCAAATTTTCTCCTCAAAGTTAGAGAGATGTTATCGATATGGGTTTAGGTCTAACGGAATGATTTAATCCTTTATAATAAGATCAGTCAAGATTCGAATTTTATTAAAAGAGGTTTTTATATTTAGTAACTAATAGTGCCTTGAATATAATTGACTTCAAACAATTATTTTCAATATTTCTTGTTTTAAAGAATTTTTTGTTTTCAAAAAGAATAATTTTTTCGCTAAACGTGGATATTCTCTTACCAAAGACAATCATATTTAAAACATTAAATGTATATATTTCTTTTAATGAAAATTTAAATATTAATTTAATACATTATGGGTTGCAATCCTGTGAAACCCAACTCTGCCCTTTTATATGAAATGGCTTTGAAAACTCAACCCATAACTACATGATCCTTTGCCCGCCACCTGAAGGATAATTTTTTTTTATTTTTTATAAGAAAAATCTTTTAATTTCTAAAGTTGAGAAATTGTTGTTGCTTCCTTCTATTTGGTTAACTGGGCTCCATGAATCTTTTCACACTAGAACTTTCTCTTCCTAGTTTCCTAGTCATTAATTTTTATTCCCCCACCCCCCCGGCCCCCAAAAAAACATTGGTTCACTTTTGTGTGGGATCAGATTTTTTTTTTTTGGATGTGCGAATATAAATTCTTTTAAACAACGAGATGTCTAGTGATAGTAGTTGATCTTTTACAACTAATAAATCAAGTTTTATTTAATTCTCATTGTAAGAACCTCTTGTTCTATAATTATTTCAAACCTTCATATGGATTAAGATTTGTTTATTACTTTCTTTTAGCAGCTAATTATGTGTGTGTTGATTTTACCTGATACTTGATACTTCTAAGTGTTGAACCACAATTTAGATTGATTTATTCATTTGGGTTATAATTTAGTCATAGGGCTTGAATAGAATCATGTTTGAGTTGAAATTTACTTGATAAACGGATGACTTAGTTGGCAAAATAGAGGTATCTTTACTAATATTGAAATGTTGTATTATGATTGATGCTTAGACATGATTTATATTATTTTTATCAAAGGACTGTATTAAATGCGAATACAAACTTGAATTTATCTTGAGAGAACTTTTCCAAATTCTTTAGAACCTCAAATTAAAACATGTTTTCAAAAATTAACTAAGTTTTATAAAAAGTACAAAAATTTTCTATGTTCCTTAATTCTAAGTTTTATGAAGTCTAATCTTAATCTTAATTGAATTCAAAGATTTTAATACCCAAAAATTTTCTCTTTTGAGTTTAAATCTTCTCAAAATGACTTTACAAAGCGTAATTAGAAAGATAATTGCATTTATTAACAGCTTTGCTCCTTAATCCTCATGGAAATATAATCTCCCACAACCTGAACCTTGAACAGTAGTAGGAAATAAGCTCCTACTATTTTTTTTTTTGATTAAGTGAACCTTGTCCTAATCTTTAACATAAGGAAAGAAGCATATCAAATTCTAAATCCTTAACAGAAGCCATATTCTTCCCCATCATCATTAAATGCCCTCCATTCTTTTTTTTGGTTCATTATCTTTTTTTTAACTAAGCATAAGTGAATCACCTATCAAAAAATATTTGTATACTCTGTGAGTGTTATATCATCTGTACTCTCTTTAATAAAAAGTTCCAATTGTTCTATTTCACATATCTTACATTCCAAAAATTTATCTTGATTATTTTTTTCTCCATAATCCATTATGATAGAAATTTGTGGGACTTGCAAGAGAAGGTGGTTGGAGCATTTTTATTGAAAAGAGCATGGACGATATGATACTCTGGAGGTATGTAAGTATAACCTGAAGTTTAAGCATTTGTTATCTTTACCAACTTTATTGCACAAATTTGGCATATTCTTTCCGTAAATTTGAGCAAACATTCACCATTCTTTTCCTTATTCTTCATTCTTCCATCTTGACACGTCACCAAATTGATTCCTAATCCTAAATTCCCATATCAGCTTCCCTTTACTAGCAGTGTGTTTGGAATTGATAGAGAGAAAATCAACAGGGAAAGCACAGGCAGAAATATGGATATTCTTCCTTTTTTTTTTTTGTTGGGCCTACCGGAGGCAATTCTGTTTAAGATAATGTGACGTACTAAATGTTGGTATATCTCCCAACGTAGATTTAAATTTTGATTCATTTTTTTTGAAGGATTAATCTCTTTCACTAAACCCAACCTTATTATTGGTGAATGAATGTTCTTATGTTTGAATTAGAGTAGAAAAAAAGGGGAGAAGAAAAGTGGAAAAGGAAAAAAGCATGTGAAGCCCACTTAGTTTTTTTTTTTTGTGGAAAAAAAAGCCCATGTAGTTTTACCTTCAAATTTTCTCCTCAAAATTAGATAGATGTTACAGACAAGGCTTTTAGATCTAAAGTAATGAACTAATCCCTTATAATAAAGTGAATCAAGGTTCTATTGGAAAATACTCTTATATTTAATATCTGATAGTACCTCGAATATGATTGACTACAAACAATTATTTCATTATTTTTTGTTCTAAAGTATTTTGTTTTTGTTTTCAAAAAGAATAATTTGTGTTTGCTATTCTCCTACTAGAGATAATATTCTTTCAAACAATCAATGTCTATATTTCTTCTAGTGACTCAGCACGATGCATATCAAGGGATGGCTTGCAATCTTGTCAAACCCAACTCTCCCCTTTTTTTATGGATCGGCTTTGAAAACTCAGCCTATGTCCACATGGTGTCAATTTTGTCATTAGTCTGTTGGAATAATTCAACAATGGGCCACATATTACACTTATATGTGGGTGCCATTATTTATTATCCCTGCCCTAATATATAAAGTGATCTAATAAGGTTTAAGGAATTAAGTGGGCATAATGAGGTGTCATGGACCAAAATATACTGAGGCCCAATTTGCTGGCCCATATTCATTGATCGGCTGAATACAGGGTCCCTCTACAAATATAGGGCTATGATCTCCGGGTTAGCTAGGGTTATCATTTTGCCGTCTTTGCTAACCATCTGCATACGGTTCTCTCTCTGTTCCCTAGTGATAACTTGGTTGATCTACCCCTTCCATCAAACGCATCTATGGATCCAGGTACGCTTCTGCAATGCTCTAGATTATTCCATTGAACTTGTATGATATAGTAAATTCCAACATAGCCCACCTCCTGAAGGGTAAAATTTTTTTTTTGAATTTTTTGTGTGATTTTTTTTTTAAATTTCTGAAATTGAGAAATTATGTTGCTTCCTTCTATTTGTTTAATTGGGCCCAAATAAATATATTCACACTCGAACTTTCTCTTCATAATCATTAGTTTTCCTAGGGAGGTTTGGTTCTAAATGCTTTTCTGTTGCCCTGAACTATGTTCAACTTGTTCTCAAAAATGAAGGAGAATGCTCTGTCATGTTGGTTCTACTTTGGGACTAGTTTTGTGAGAATGCTAGCTTATGCTTATGATCTTTACTGGGCTTATGAACAGATTACGGGGCATCTAAGGTTGGGAATTTACTTTTGTGGTGAAGAATGTTGTCATTGTTCTTTAGAATGTTTGTTTTGTTGAGCCTAGATGTTATCTACCTTTGAAAATTATGCAAAGATGAATTGTTCGAAAGCTGGCTATTTTAACAATTTCTCACCCGCCATTATATGTGTTTTATTGGTGCTTTGGGCTTTTTGTCTATTATTCATCCAGTTTCTCTGGTTTTTAACAGAGCTGAGCTTGCGCAACTCCCCTTTTTTCATGTGGAAGCTTTAAAGGACAAGAGGGTTTTTTTTTTTCTAATACAGAGAGATGCTTTTCATATTTTTGTTGAACTTACGTTTTGTGTCCAGTTTGTGTTTGTCATTATTGAACTTATAGTTTTAATGTATTTCTTACAGTGGATTGTATCATTGTAATTTGGATATTATTTTTAGTTCTCATCATTTGTACATGTTGTTGGATAACAGGACATCACAAGTTTAGTTTAAAGATTTCAACAAATTGGCCTCACAAGTCATAGCTCCCTCCCGCGCTTCTCACAATCTATTAACTTGTGGAGTAATCATAGGTCAAATGCAACAATGCCTTGCGTGGACCTCGATACTTTCCACGTCATATCTCCCATTTTTTTTAAAAAAATAACGCATCGCTATCTGTGTCCACGCCCGTTGTTGCATGTGATGGTGGAACTAGAACGTTGTGGCAGGCATAGAATAGGGCTGAGCTTGAAAGTAATTGACTTGCAGTGTACCGAGCATGGCCATGGCTAAGATCGATTGGAAGCAAATTAATTCTAGTGTGGACACTTGTCTCGTTGTGAATGGCGGGAAGAAGTTCATTGCTTTGGGGGAAAGTGTTAGATATTAGTTTTGATGATGTCAAATAAGAAGCAAAATGTTTTTACAATGCAAAAAGTTTTCACAATACATATTTTTCATGCATAATGATTTTACAATGCATATTGGTTAATCTATATTTGCATCCTGTTAATTGGAGGATGATTTGGTTAAATAATTCTTTTTGAATGTTAAAATGTTTTAAATAGATGTTTTATCATTATCTTAGATTAAATGATTTGGTTAAATAATTCTTTTTGAATGTTAAAATATTCTAAATAGATGTTTTATAATTATCTCAAATTAATTTGGATGCTCAAAACTGATTCTGGAAGTTAACACTCGAGCACAAAGTCAAACACTCGAGTATAATGAGTTTTCGGGGCTTCCTGTTGAGTTATTGGGCTCAACACTCGAGTATTGGGCCATAATACCCGAGTATTGACATCTGGGAGTCAACACTCGAGTGCTGGGGTTACAACACTCGAGTATTGCCTTCTGGGAGTCAACACTCGAGTGCTGGGGTAACAACACTCGAGTATTGGCCTGGGAGTCAACACTCGAGTGTTGGATAGTCAACACTCGAGTGTTGGCCTCCTCTGTTTTCTGACAGCTTGACATATGTCTGGTATTTTGACCATATCTTCTAAAATACAACTCCGATTGATATGAAACCAATTTCATATGAAACTAGACTCAAAAACCGTTTCATAGAAACCAAGAAAAGCATCAAATGATTTCAAATGAAGGAGATATGAATTTCTAAACTTGGTGGTCAAAACTGAACGCTTTATCTCTGACCTGTGCTTATTTTATCTATCATAACTTTCTTTATATACATTATTTGAGACTGATTATTATTTCATATGAAAGTAGACTTGCAGGGCTTTCCATTGATATATTATATGTAAGGTTTGGAGTTGAAATGAGAGAGTTATGGTCGTTGCAAGCTGAGCTACAAGCTGTACTCGAGTACTGGATTTCAGCACTCGAGTGTTGACAATTTT
>JANTPZ010113393.1:0-22898 GCA_025593235.1 Vachellia pachyceras | reverse complement strand
TGAAGTTGACGAGGATGATGGTGATGGTGATTTCGATGAAGCTGAAGACGATGAAGCAGTTTGCAACAGTTGTGTTTGTTTGCAGCAGATGAAGACGATGGTGATGCTCTGCAGATGAAGACGATGGTGATGCTCTGCAGATGAAGACGACAACCACGATGGTGATGTAGATGAAGCCCTTCGACGATGATGACGAAGCTCTACAAAAGATTTGGACGACAAGGAGTTCGACCTGCAGATGAAGAATTTTTAAAAAAAAATATTTTTTTAATTAGAAGAGTTTTTATGTCTTTTCATCTAAAAATCATATCTCAATTCCATGACATACCAAACATACTTTTAAACCCCATCTCCATCTCCATCTCCATTTCCATCTCCATATCCATTTTCATATCCATCAAAATGAATTCTGCGTACCAAACGAGGCATAAATAAATAAACTTGATTTTTGAAAGTGCATAGAATGAGTTGTAAATTTCAAGTAAATCACTTGTAAAAAAAACCAAATAGTCGTCTTCGGAATGTGGTTGAAGAAACACCAAGAGATAATCTTATAATGTTACCTGGTTTTCTCAAGTGATTAAGTATAATTTCAATAGCTCCATTTATAATTTGATGAATTTATTTGGACATGTGTTTTTCTCGCAACTGAACTATTGAAATTGCTTAGAATCAGTTATGAATTCTGTGAACTATTTATGGAAATCTGGCAAACTACCTGGAAATGGGGTCGTCTCCCGGTAGTCCTTCAATGAAATTTCAATAATTGGAGGCATGTAATTCAGTAATTGGATCAAGGGCCTAACAGAGTCCTTAATTGTCATTTTATTTACCTCTTAGCAAATGTGTTGTTTATTCTTTTAGTTTGGCTGAAGCTAGTATAATTTCATTAAACCGTTATTTTAATTGTAGTTTTAGTCAACTTTTGACTTTAGTTTCAAATTTTTTAATTTAATCGACAACCATTGAACACATTTTTGTTTTGGGCAATACATTTGTTGATGTGGAAACTATTTATCATCATGAGATTAAATATGCATATTCCATCGAAAGAAAATGTGTCTGTAAAATGCATATGGATGAGTCAAATATATTACCTATGAAGTTCATTTATTCTATATTGATGATAAATAAATCCTTTTACACCATATTTGCTATAACATTATAAAAATATGTTCAATCAAGTTAAGATAAAATTTGTCTCATACTATTTTATAAAGCTGTAAATCATGTTTAAAGAGTAACTTCTAAAAAAATGCTATTTTTTTTAATTTGGGATGATAAAAATCCTTCAGAACATTAAAACCCATGCAGTTCCGTTTGGAATCCCAAAATGGAATAAACCAGAATTCCATGGTGAGGATTGGAAGCCCATGGATACCTATTCTAGGATAACCAAGCATCATGCAACAGCAGGAACATAAGCTGAACAAAAATCCTACTGACATCATACGACAAACAAATAAAATAATCCTACTGACAACGTACAAAGCTCTTGAGTATCTTTTAAGAATCGTACAATTTTCCTTAAGAGCTCTACTTCATGATCTAAGCTTGCGTTTCTGAAATTATTCATTTCCCTCTTACATCTGATTGGCCTTCCACCTCAAATACATACTCAACTTCCCCATTTTTTTGGTGTATTTTAATGTCTTCCAAATTTACAACAGCATTAAAATGCATATAATTAATCATAATACTACCCCGGAGTCATTAACAATAAAATAGTTAACTAATTTGAAAAAGTTAATAAAGTTAAATACATTATTTTAAAATGCTTAACTTATAAAATAATATATAATCTGATATACAAAAATATTTCAAATGAAGATAATATAATATATACTATAATTAAACAATTTATTTAGTTTCATTAATATTTTCAAATTAATCAACCAAGTCTTATCAAAAACTAAATGTAATATTTTACAGAAGCCAACATACATTTATTATAAATAACCAAATTAATTTTCTTAATATCAAACAAATTATCTAGCACTCAATCCAAGACCTTGTATCTTTGCGCTAGTGGCCCACAAATGGGATATCCATCCCCCAGTTGTTTTTTTCCCGTTTTTGAAAGGTTGCCTGGCCACAACTATTTCTAATACTCAAATGGTGAAATGCAAAAGTAACCTTAGCAGCATCTAATTGATACACAATGGCGGGTCAAGTTGATTACAATAATCTCTAAGATGGAGCTAGGATTTTAATCATACAAAATAAATCCTTGTCTGCCAAGTGTCAAAGTGATCAATGGCACAGGACCAGAATCTCCAAGCAATTGGCAAGTTTTCCTTTCAGATTTCTACATACAAATAAGAGAGCTAGTCATCAAAACTTGTTGGGCTCTGGACCATGCCATTTCACATTCAATGAATGGGGCTTCTCAGGAGGGCAGCCAGAGTCAGCAAAATAATGATAAAACCCAAGGATGCAGGTCAAGAAACTGTTCTTCCATAGCAAATAGATGCAATATAGAGGTTCTTTGCCCACTTCTCCTGCAAAAGCCACCCATAACATGTTCAAACCAGAGACTCTAAATACCTTTGTAATCAGAACCGAAACGAAACTGCTATGAAGACATCATTAGAATATTGACCTACCTTGACATGTACACTAGGAAAAGACGAAGTTCTAAGTGTTTCCTGTGTTTCATCCGCAGGTTTCCTCCTAGGCACACTGAGGACAAATGCTGCTTGATCCCAAGTTGCTGCAGTTGCTGTGATACGGTATCCATAATCCCATCGTTTGTGAATCCCTTCACTGGGATAAAGAAAATCTAGTTCAACCACCTGAAAGGACATGAATACTTGAAGAGTTCGTCATTTATTCTACCAAGATGCATATTTTGGTTAAAAAAAACTAATAGATGAAACTCTTGCCCAAAAATACCTGATCAGAAAATCCTGCGCCACGAGACATAACTACTGCCCATCTGCTACCAGCAGTGGCCATTGCAGTCACATAGAAGCCCTCCCTCCATTTTTTGTTTATCCACTTAAAAGGAAACGAATCACTCACCTTGTAAGATTGCTGTACAAACTGTGTGCCTGGATTCGACAAACCACGTCAGGAAACACATCAAAATTGGACAAAGCACACAAGAAAGTATGCTTGAGGAACTAACCCTTAGACATCACTACTAAGGAACTCCCATTTGTAGCTCCAGCTATTGCACTTATATAGTAATTTTTTTCCCACTGATCCATTATCCATTCCTTCAAATACATGAAAACAAAATTACATGCAAATAAACACGACTGAGATGCCAAAAGCAGCGTTTCTATGGGTGTGTAAACCTAGTGATAAATCATTAGCAAATTGAGATTACCTTGTGGAGAAAATAGGGAGAGAGTTCATAAACCTGGGAATTAAAACCAGTTCCCGCATCCATGATTAGGGCCCACAGGTTCTGAGATGAAGCCACGCTGCTAATATATAACCCATCCTCATTTCCTTTCTCAATGTGCTGAGACAGCCTTGCATCTGCCACATTGTAATGATATCTACAAAGGAAAAGGAAACGTTACATTCGCAAGAGTTCCTCAATATCAGGCAGTGCAAAATGGAAAATTCTAAGCACCCACTTCTAGAGTTAAAGAGATCAAATCTGATAGGAGTTAGTGAACATAGAATGATAAACACACGAAAGGGCAAACAAATTCACATAGATGGTACAGCTTTTTGGTTTTTTTTTTAGGGGGGAGGGGGGGGCCTGTGTCTCGTTGCATTTGCATGAACTTTATTTTCTTTGTTTGACGATCAGATCATTGCATGCACTCAAGTTATGCGTTCTTAATGGCTTGACAACTTATATTACCTTTGTTTCATTGGTTTGCGAGCATTATAAACACTTATCCATTGTGTTGCTGGCATACCCATGCGGATCTTCTTTTTAGGTTGTTCATCATCCTCTTCTTCTATGGCCAACCGACCTCTCTTATGACCAATGAGCTAAAACAGAACAAAAAAATTGAAAAAGGGGTTACATTCAAGAGAGGACTGTAAATTTCCCAGTGCACATTACACAAGAAGAATGTTATGGCAAGATCAATACCTTTTGTGCACCTTCTGTATTAATTGGCCTTATATCTGGATTTGGACCAACAATGCCATCAAATAGAGAAATATATTTTGCATAGTTAGGATCTTCATCAAACTTCAAGCTCACCACATGTTCAACAAACTGTCTAAAAGGCTGGGGGCAGAAGCAACATAGGTTCTCTGGAGAAGTTCCCATCTTCTTCTTGCAAACAAGAAAACCTTTGTTTTCTCCCTGAGAAAAGCATGTTAACAACTGAAATTCTGAACATATTTATAGCAAAAGGAAATTTCTCAAATATGTCCAACCTGATACCCCTGCCAAGGGAGACGACCTCGGAGAAGGAAAATCAAAGTGTAAGCAAGTGATTCCAGATCATCCCTCCTGCTGCCAGTTCTTCCCAAGTGTGCGTGCACACTTGCATAGCGAACTGTACCCCTAATAAAAACAATATTACATTACAAGAAGTCCTAAGTTTACAGAGAATTGAGTGAAGTAAACTACATAAAAAAGATTGACTGAACCAAATTTAATACCTGAAAACATCTGGACGTTGGTCATATTCAACATGCATACCCGTTGTGCTATCCCTCCATTTAGTAGCTGTTGGCTCAAAACAGCAAAGTTATGAAACAAGTTAAATTGAATGCTGCAATAAAAATGAAAATAAAAGATAGCTACTTAGATAATACGCAGTCACACCTAATCCAAGATCAACAAGAAACAGCCTTTTTTCATCAGGGGTCCCAGGAGGACCAAGCAGAAAATTTTCAGGCTTCACATCCCCATGCACGTACCTGCCACAAGTTATAGTCATCAAGTTTCAGAAAGATATTTTATTCTACCAAGCAGAAAGTAGAAGAGAATGGCTCTATAAACAGAGTTATTCACACTCTCACAATATAAAAAAAACAATTTTAAAGCAATAAGCAGTTACAAAGCTAAGAGTGAACTACATCAACTCCCCATGCTTACTTCCAAAATTTCATATGGCTATTTAATCCTTGTTCTATGTTTTGACAGATACATGACGTTACCATTTCAAAAATTAGACAGATATTCCTCCAAAGCATAAACTGACAAATTCCTTTCTATTATCCATAAGGGGAAGTCCATGAAACTAAATTCAAACCTCGGAAGATTTTACTGTCTAGTTAATAAACAAATCAACAGGCAGACCACAGTATCAAGAAGATCCCCCTTTTCAGTTTGTAAAAAAAGGTTACAAATGAAGACTGTTTGCAGACAAAAGTCAGGCAATTACCCTCGAGAGTGCATCTTTTCCAATATAGATATTGCTTCAATGGCAATACAAGCAACCATTTCAGTGGACATTCTGGATTTGACAAAAGAATGTGAGCCGAGTAAGTAAAGGCCAAAAGGTACATATTCTAGTAAATATTTGACAGATGACTGAGCATTAGAAAACTCACGTGTGAGAGTTATTATTCCAAACATCCCACAAACTAGGTCCCAACATATCCATAACCTGAAAACATCAAATTCTTGAGTCAAAAACCCAGTCTTCCCTTGCCTTTTAAAGTATTTACAACCAATCAGATAGAAAGAACATTAGAATATTTTAAAGTATTTACAACCAATCAATAAAGAATATGTCTAAGCAGCATACCATAATATAATAGTCACCTTGCCTTCCCTTGAAGTGTACTCGTGGAACACCATGACTTCCACCAAGATTGCTGCGCAAGTAGAAAATTAGTTAACATGGGATCAGAAATATACATCCAATACATGATTAAAAAAAAAGCACACACCCAGACCACCAATAAACGTAATAAAGAAGTGAAACATAAAGGGGGGAAAACAAAAGGAGCAATAACAACACCCACTTGTACACTGTCCACTCATATGGTGGTCCATAGTTACATCCTTTACTACTTCTATGCTCAAATTTTAGGGCAACCTGAAAGAAAAAATAACAAACTGAGTTTCCAAATTTAATGATGAAATTAAGGACTTCAAGAAAAAGGAGGTATCACTCATCACCCAATACTGCAAAGAAGTCTATACCTCTACAGCTCCAGGCCCAGTCCTCTCATTCATATTCACACCAGAAATTCGTCGACCAACATACACTTGTCCAAATCCACCCTTACCCAGTTTTCTCTCAATTTTATACATAGGGGAACCACCAACTTGAACCTGAACCCGGAGAAGAACAATAGTTTATCAATTAATAATTTACAAGAACCCACAAATGCTGCATCACCAAAGCTATTTAGACATGTTAGAAGAATATCAATGTTGTACGTAAGTTAGTAAATGGGAAGTTATTCAACATGTCAATTGGCAAACCGAATTAAGTACTCTTCTAAAATGACTACTTTATAAATTTTTAAACTAACCTGTTTGAAGATTATTCAACCGCAGTCATGCAGCTAAACTCAAAGATATGGCCTGTTTAACATCTATTTCTTTCATTCTACTTAGAGAGTTCATGTTTCACTCTCAAAATCATTTTTTTTATTTAATCTTCCAATCAATTATAGATATCGAATGGCTTAAGCTCAACATTACACTGTCCAATGAAGGAATAGACAATGTTGGCTATCCCGGCAAGACCTATCACATGTAAGCAACAAAAATACCAACAAGGTCCAAGGAAAGTTAATATGCGCAAGAATTTACTAATCATGAGAACTGGGGAAAACCAGACCTTCTCAGGAAGCGGGGCGGTGCTCCCCTCATCTTCACCGGCATTGCCCTTATCATTGCTCCGGCCTCCACCACTATCGCAGTCATCCATCTGCTTCTCCCCAACCTCTTCTCTCTGCGCTCCACCAGCAGCAGCCTCACCAGCACGAACAACTTTGTCCAAACCCTTGATCTCGTCCTCCTTCACCGGTACAGCTACCTTCTCATCGACCACCACCTGCTTCTGTTGTTTGTTAGCCTTAGGCTGAGCTGCCGCCGCCGCCGCCCGCCTCCCCCTTGTCCTTGTCGCAATTGCTTCCCCTTCCTCGATCAAAGGATTAGGTTGCTGCTGCTGCTGTTTCTTCGCTGCTGCCCGGCCCCTGCGCACTCCACTACGCAGTACCGGCATCGTTCATCCTCCAAATCTCATCCTCCTCTCAGGAATACCCGATAGAACGTCCAAATTTAGAAATTTATAGCCGTGCAGACACAGTTCACTTGCGATCACTACCCAACAAACACAAAACGCGCAACTGACATAAATCAAAGGAACGACTTAAGAGAGAAGTTCATATCAGACCTTCAAAATTTTGGGCAAAAATCGCAACAGAAATGGAAGGAAAACGAGAACAAAGCAACTTACACAATCAAGGATCCAAATTGCGGTGCTATCTTCCCGAATATCTAGAACTCCGCGAATCTTTGAGCAGTCAATCGTGGAACCCGGGTTAGGGTTAGGAAAGAAGTCGAATACTGTGGAAGAGAAGCGATCGACGGGAGAGAGAAAGTGGCGGAATACTGGTGTACTTTGTGAGACATGGAACACAAAGTTCAATATTTTTTTCCCATAAAAAAATTAACTGGATTTTACCGGATTTTCAAGGAAACTCAAAAGATATCGCTGTCACTTTTGGGTCCGTCGATTGGGGGAAAATTGAGCGGCCAGATCAGGTTTCACAGAGAAATTGATATTTAGAAGGAAGTATGAAAATACAAAGAGAGTAACTGAAATTACCAAAAAGGGCTCAGAGATGTGATCTCCTGACGCACGCGCCTACGAACTGAACGGGGCTACAACGCACAAGTGGAGATAAACAAGTGGTGGGATCATCATCGTTGCTTAAGAATTTGGTTGCCCGTACACGTAAATCAATATAAGACTTATTTGGAAAGTCCGTTGGGAGAATGATCACAGATTTTAAGGTAAATATGTGAGAAAAATTTTATCTTAGTAAACGCATGAATGAATTTTAGGGAGGCCGCATAAATTCATCTTAAAATCTGTAAAATCCATCTCGAAATCCATAAAAACCATCTAGAAATCCGTAAACTCCTTTCTCCCAACGGAATTTCCCAACGAAATTAAAAATTCCCTACTAAAGAGTCTTCTTAACTAATTAGAGCATTCATGTCCCTACGAACATTGTCCCCCAAGAATGTGCCAATCAAGTGTGTTTCGGAATCCGTTGGAAGAATGATTTCACATAAACCAAAATAAGTACGTGAGTTGAATTTTATTTCAACTTACACAAATATGATTTCTAACGTGATTATCAATCATCTGCTGCAACCATAGTTCACTAACCTGGATCGGTAATCGGCAACTCGGCCTCAAGTTCAGTCCGAACAGCATTTTAACCTCGAGTTGGGGTTAACCCGGAGTAACCCGATTGACCCGCCCAGTTTGGTGGGTCGATTGGATTACTCTTTTTTTTTCTTTTTTTAAATAAAATAATGATTTTTTAATTTGAAAGGTAAAATTAATGAAAAACATAACTCCTTCCTCACACAGACATACTGTCGTGTCTGCATCTACTCATCTTCTTTTTAATTATTTTTAAATAAAGGATGAATTATTTTAAAATTTTAAATTTGAAAGTTAAAAAAAAAGAACAGAACCCCTTATCATATATATATTTTGATATTTTGTTAAGATGAATATTTTAAAATTATAAATAATGTTGAATAACAAATAAGCAATAAGTACATGATTAGTTTGGTAATTGTTACTTTATTAGTAATAAAATTTACTACTTAGTTTTTAGAATTTTCAATTTTAGATAGTTTGATTGTGTCAACGTGCAATGGGGTTTATTTTTTAATTTTTTTTTATTCCTCGCCGCTCTGACCCCCGGTTTGACTCCGATCTGACCTACTAACTCTTAATCCACTATCTTGTTTAGTTCAGTTACTGGTCCTGTTTCGTGTACATTGACCTCCACATATATGTAACTTGTATAATTGAATGGATGTGTATCGTGGCTAACGGAACGGTCGTTAGCATGCAAATGTATCCAACGATCCACCTACACCATCATTTGAGAAAATAGCACCTGTGCAACCATTACTCACGGGGCTTAGCACTCTCCCTTCACTTCCAGCTTAATGAAACCTATCTTTCTTTCTACTTCGTGGCTACACACATGGCCAAAAAAAAAAAACACTGCTCCACTGTCATGGAGATGCTTTCCTTTGATCCTTCCGTTCAAGAAACATTTTTTGTTATAAATTTTGATTGTATTATAGATTTTCAAATTTATCAAAATATTTAGATATTTATTATAGTGAATGGTTGATCACTTAATAGGACTAAAAACGTATATGTTCAGAATGTAATGGAAGTCTCACTCTCTATCACTGGCTCCGCCACGTTACATTCAGGGTGGGCAAACGCCCCCAATAAAATTTTTAGGTTACATGTAAATAACTATTATATTTTTATTATGCGTCCGCTGATATTTAAGATTTAAATACACTCAAATTATTTATACTAGTAAGCTTATTATCTTTTTTTTGAAAATAAAAAAATTACCTCACTGCTCTAAGGTTCTGACTCCTGCTCTCCGCGGATTCACTCTTTATTTAATAAAAAAAACGCAACTCAGAAGGTAATTTCATTCTTATTTTGGACCTCTACTAATGGGCCTAATTATCACCAGAACAAAAAAAAATTTACAGAAAGGCCTAATAATCTCCAGTTTCCAACCCTAACATACCCCGAGCATTTTGGACCTATACTGATGGGCTTATTGATCATAAAGCCCAATCCAAACAGTGCTAATATTACCCTCAGCCTTAATATAAAGAGTTAGATTACTTTTGTTTTTCAAATTAAGGAAGCTACCTAATTAATTTATTTATTTTTAAAGAATTTATTCTGAGGTTTTAAATAAGAAAATTATTTAAGGAATGGTCCCATTGATCAAAATATTTGTTCTGAGGTCTCATTGACAACATGAGGTCCTTGTATTGACAACAGCATGCGCTGGTGTTGACAACACCTCATGTTGACAATGGGACCTCTGATTAAATATTTTCATCTATGAGACCATTCCTTAAATAAGTTGCTTATTTGGGACCTCATACTAAATTTCCCTTTATTTTTTCTCTCCAAACTCATTTACCTTACTTATAGACTGATATATAATTTAATAATACAAATAAATATTTTTAAATATATATTATAATTAAGTAATTTATTTAATTTTTTATACAATATTAAATTTCAACGGTTCTCCTCCCATATCAAACTTGGATTGAAATTCTTTCTTGAGAGGGGGAAATAAAAAAAATTCTAAAAAGCAGGTAACGCAAAATGTGTATGCAGCCAAAGGTTATAACAACAAAGCCTCCTATCCCCTCCTTCTAAACCACTATATATACGCATAGCCTCCTCCCCGCCTCTTCCATATTCATTAATTACCTCTCTCTCTCTCTCTAAAGCTATTCAATAGTACAGAGAAATGGAAACCAATTTGCCAGTAATGTCGAAGAGAGTGTGGACCATAGCAAGGGTCGTATTCTTCATGCTCCCTAAAGGCTTTACCAAACCTAAACTCTTGATGGATCTCAACCTCCTGCTCAAACGCCATGGCAAGCTCGCCCGAAAAGCCATCGCCAACTTAATCTCACACCACCACCATCACTCCCGCCAGGCCGCCTCTGCCGCCTCCCACGACCCCAGCTTGCGGTTCTCCACCGCCGCACGCGAGTATGAGTTCAGCTGCAGCAACACTCCCAGTTACAGCTTCTTCTCCAAACGCCACGCCCCCCGTCATTTCTTTGGGTGTGCTCACGCGCCGCTTACGCTCGACGATGATGAGGCCGCGGACGGTAACGCTCTTAAGGTGGCGTTGGAGATGCTGGATGATAGAAAAGGCAAGAGTGTGGCGGTGGCGTCGCCGGCACTTCCTAAGTTCGGGCGGACCTGGACGGTGAGACAGGTGAGGGTGACGGACTCTCCGTTCCCGGTGCAGGACGATGGGGACCACCAGGTTGACAAGGACGCGGATGAGTACATAAAAATGTTCTACAAGGAACTGAGGAACCAGGGTTGAGCAATTCTGGATATGTTGCTTTGTTAAACGTTAATTATGAACATTATTATTAATTAACCCTAAAACATGAAGCAGTTTTGGATATGCTTATGATAATTATCCCAGCTCAGTCTTCACCCTTTGTGGGGTTCAATTGTAAGGTCGCTGCTATTTCATATATATATATATATATATATATTTGTACGTACTTTAAGTTGTTTTACTCTAAATAAATAAATAAAATTATATCCCATTATCAATTGTTGGCATCTCTCCGTATGCTTTTAGTCTTTTAATTTGAGAATACAAATACAATTTGACAAGAAATTATTAAATTATATAAAGAGAGAAATTCCACTTTTCTAATTTCTAGCCGTTATATAGATTAATTAAAAAACTACTTGGCCATACAGAATAAATTAATAATAAGACACCATGCGTTCTATTATATCATTGTCAATCAGGGATCCACTCACTCACACAATAGATCTATGAAGGCACGAGAATTCAATAAAAGTTGTTTGGTATTGGGGAAAAAAAGCTATGTTTGGTAAGCAAGAAATTATTTCCTTCTTCTTCTTTTTTTGCAGCTACCAATATTTCTTTTACTATATATGAAGTATGAACCGTATGCTTACCATTCCATAGTTAGGCCAATGCAGTGACCCCATACATTAAGGAATAACAATTGAGAAGTCACATTTGCCCCTTAATTGTTTATGTAAAAAAGTTACTTGTAAGGATAACTATCAGAAAAATGCCATTTAGCGACGGATTAAATGGTTATTTTCCGTCGTTAAAACAAGGGTTGTTAATATTTTCCCTCGATAAATGGAAATTTCCTGATGGAAAATGGTCATTTGGCGATGGATTTTTCCGTCACTAAATGACATTTTTCTGATAGTAATATAATTCGGTTGCTCTAAACTTCAACTTTTTCATTTTTATTATATTTCTACTCTATCAAATCATACATCTCCAAAGTTACAAATGTTACTTGACTTATTTGTCTGATTCTAAATGTATGATATATTTTTAATTTTTATCGATTTTTTTTTAAAATCATCCCTATTATTGCTCCTTGAATAACAATTGGGAAGAGGGGGTGTGACAAGTCCTATATTGGGAAGGATTCTTTGAAAGAGCAACCTTATAAGACATTGGGATCTTCAACTTCAACACTCGGCTGGGGTGCAGTTCTCTCGAGAACTTGTACTCATTAGAATGGTGCTTTCATTGAGTGACAATCAACTAAGAGGGTTACCTACAAAGGGTTATGACGGAAGGAATCGACTACTAAGAGGTTGAGTAAAGCGTTGTAGTGTGGAGCCACCGAAAAGTCATCTAAAGACATGGAAATCAGGAAATGATTTTGGAACCTTTCTTTATTATGTTGGCTCTCTCTCCCTCTTGGAAACAACCCTTACTTTTCTGTATTGTCGTTCTCTTCTATTTGCAATTTTTTTGTGTGTTCAGATTTCTATTATGCTAAGAACAATATGACGTACAATATTTATGTGATTGTAACTTTTTCATTATATAAATTCATTGCAAAACATTGTGATTGTTACATGGGGAGGGAATTAAGAAAGATGATTGGGAGTTTAAAAAATATTATATTAACTAATTTAACTAGCATCTTATATAAACTCAGAACCAGAGATGACTTAATTCAATTTCAATCTCACTGTATGTATTTAAAACATGAGTTACATTCAAATTACAGTTTAAAAAGACTCTCGTTGACTGAGACTCTTTCTACAAGTATAATTAACTTGCTTGAAGAGAAATGTGCTAAGTCATATGATAAATAAGCCTAATTAAAAAGAGTATATATGGGAAGTATATTCTGAATATTCAAATGATCAAACACAGCTTGCTAGGTTTTTGAAAATATATAATTAAAAATTAAACCAACCGTTTTGAATTATAACTGGACACAACCTTTGCTTGTGGGGGCCAATGGGAGAAAGCTTAGCATCAAAGAAAATGAACTTTTTCTTCCCTACGTAATGTCTTTTTTTTCCCTAAAGTCGCCTTCTACGCTCATCCATGAAACATGAATATATAACTTTTAGAATTTAAGGACCAGTACTCTTGCAAACGTCACATTAATTTATTTAATTAGCTACTTATTTTTAAGTCTAATTATACAGATGGATATTTATGCCTAATCACAAATTTAGCTGTAAATCTTCACACATCATTACATGTAATAATAAAATATTTAACAATTGGTATGCTATTATATACATTGGAGTTTAGAAATTATTATAAGGACAAGTAACATTACTAAAAAAAAGCGTATTTAGCAATGGTTCATTAGTAACGGTTAACAAAACCATTGCTAAATCATTAAATTTGTAGCGGTTTAAGGTCAAAGTACTACTAATTTACAACGACAATCTATGATTGAATTCTGTAACGGTTAAAAACGGCTACAAAAACGAAGCAAAAATTTGTAATGGTTATGTTGCGAATTTGCAGCGTTTCAATAAAGGCCAACCGTGGATGAAACGAAAGGTCGTGACTGGCAGCAGTTCTCAAATCCACTATTGATTTGTATCGCTATTTGTAGCGGTTTTTGCAAAAATAACCACTGCAAATATGAAGAGTCTCTCAATTAGCAGCGGTTCCGACAAACTGATACTAAATAACACCATTTCCCAGTAGGCGCTCTAAGTTTGAAGTAGTTATGGTAGTGGTTTTGATCAGAACCGTTACGAATTTGCAGTTACGTAAAAGTTTTTTATGTATATACATAAAAAATATTTTGATGTAATAAAAGGAATCAGTTAACATGGTATAATTTGCTTTTTAAATCATTAATTACTACTGCTACAATTGTGTGAAGAAAATATCTTGCAGACAGGTTGTCTCCTTTTCACTTTACTTAAGCATGTGGCTGGCGGACATATGATTTGTGAATATGAGCCAATGAGGTTTTACAATTTTTTTAGTTAAAAATTAAAAACTATATGTTGTAGTGGGAGGCATAATTCAAAAGATACAAAGTATATGAGCAAAAAATGGCTTTAATAAATTAAAAGGCGTGCTTGGATTTTCGTCAAGTGGAATTATTTTCGAGTTAGGGTCAAGTCGCAACTTTATATATATGATGCTTTTGCTTCATTTAGAACCTTTCACCTTCATATATAGCAATTTATAATTCATTATTTAATTATAAGATTAATTAATTATGGGCTTCTTTTGTCTATTAAGCCGATTACTTGTATCTACATACAAAGTAAAATCTGTGAGCACCTTTTTGAATCCATTATTAATTGGAATTGTAGCCTACGTACAAATATATTTGGCTGACAGCTATAAGTATGTTACTCTTATAGTTTTTTGTGGTCCAACCCAACGAAAATAAAACAGCTCACTTAATTGCTAAGGGTTAAGAAATTCTTTCATTTTCACATTAAATATTTTTCGTATATTATAATTTATTGTAGAATGATAATCATATCATTATTATACTGTATCTACTTAATTTTTTTAATTAAAAGGGTAGATACTAACCGCGTAAAGTTATAAGGGGGTTGAATGCGCCACTTCTAATTAGAGAAAATATCATTGTCATTAGGCTATAAGACATTCATATTTTTTTTATTATTTTTAAAATGGAATTTTTCCTCGTCGGTTTGTTTGAAGGCCTTTTTAAGCTATAAATATTGTGCTCGTTTGGAAACACTTAACCCTCACCCAAAAGTATGTTCAACAGTGTTTTTCCGTAAAACGAGACAATCTCCTCCACATATTTACCTCGACTTACGTAAAAATACTTCTCTATCGCTGTATAAGAGCTAGTGTGTTGTTAGATTTGATTTAAAATATAAGATCTCAATATATTTTAACTCTCTTATTTATCATTTTCCCCACAAACTATAATTATTTACAAACATACAGACTAATATCTAATATATCATTACATATTAATATTTTAAGGATATCAAATCATATTTGTTATAATTAACTAATTTATTGTAATAAAAAACTAATTTATTGTATTTTTTAATCAACCTAAATTAATCGATTAGCTTTTATATTAAGCACTCATGTAAGCATACAATTGATCAACTAAAGACGAGGTGTATAAATAGAAAGATGCATGTATAGATATACACACAAGAGAAAAATAATTTTCTTATTTAAAAATAATGTCAATATTGTACATATATCTTTATGGACATAAGACTTTATCTCTCCCAAGACGTAACAAGTGGTAATAATCAGTATTAATTACGATAGAGATTCTTTAGGAATTAGAAGTTATTTCTTACATTTTTTGCTTATTTGGAAACACCTTTTTTTCAATAGTACATGCAAGTTAAAACAAAATCATCTCGAAATCTGTAAATTCTTCTTTGATTCCGTAAATTCTTCTCAGAAGCTGTGAACTATTTTTTCTCAACGGATTTCCAAATACACACAACAATCAGACATTTTCACGTCACAAGAGCTGTATTAAACCATAAGTTAAACAAGGTGGAGAGAAAAAAGCAAATTAAAGAAACTCCACATTTATTTGTTTATTGACCACAAAAAAAATGTAAGGAAACACGTGAATGTGTTTAATCTTCTTTTGTTGCCGTAATAAGAAAAATAACATGCCTTTCTTTTTAAGTTTATAGGTAAATCCACTATACAGACCAAACGTGTAATTAATTATTTCCTTTTCGGGATCAACTTTTGTAACTGGGTGAAGAAAATATCTTGTAGCCAGCTTGTGTTTTAAAACATGCGGCTCCCATAATTATTCAAACCTGGTGCTCGAAATATCTCTTTTTTTAAATAAGCAATAATATTCTGTATAAAGCTTTCAATTTACTCTCCTTTTTCCAACTCGTTAATTTTTAACCATATCTTAATGTTTAAGAAATTTTTATTTTCTATTTACTATTTTTATCATTATTTTATAATATATTATGAATGAGATTCGTGAATATTTTTAAATATATGAATAGAAGTAGAATAATTACATTTAGTAATATCATGCGCAGGCGATTTTCACGTTTAAACAGCTGTATAAAAGCAAAAAAAGCAAAAATAAATAAGTAAATAAATAAACAGAAGGAAAGCAAGTCCATTTATTTCTCTTTTTAGGCAGAAAAAGGTAATGAAACATGTGAATGTTTCATCTTCTTTTGTTTCGTTGATATGCTGTTTTAACTTTTGTAGTCACTATTTGCTCTATTAACGTACCATTTTCCTCCTTATAGCTAAATCTACAAACCAAAATAAACCATATATGTGTAATAATTAATGGAAAAATCATCCAATGGTCTCAAACAACAGATTAATCATAAAATTGTCCCAAAGATTCACAAAATTACCATAAGGTCACAGGAGTAGTTGTTGAGGTTGTTAATAAATGCTAATATGGTTGTTAATGATAACCTCAACAACTACTGGGACATTATGATAATTTTATGAATTTTTAATATATTTTATAATTAATTCTGTTATTTACGACCTCTTGGCAATCTTCTCATAATTAATCTTCCCTTACATTTGTAACAAAGTGAAGAAATATATGTGTGTTGGAGCCAGGCTGTCTTTTCACTTAATCATGGAGCTCGCAGACTTGCTCAAACATGGTGTGCTCAAATAAATATCTTATTTTTAAAGGAAGCTATAATATATTATTATGCTTAAACTTTTCACTCTTCACTTTCCAAGTGGGTTAATTTTTAAACTAGCCTAAGAAATAAAAGTATTCAAGATATATATCTAAACCTGTCAAGACACTCTCAGTGTTAGTGAAATTTTTGGTAGCTATATAAACCCAAATAGTTTAACTGTGTTCTTAAAAATCCGTTGAAAGAGTGATTTTACGCAAGTTAAAGCAAACATGTGAGACATGTTTTATCTCAGTTTATGTGCAACGTGATTTGTGAGTGGTTCTCAAGCAAGCACTAAGTTGTGCGGTGACCATAATGGGTTTGTTTGAAACAAAAGTTCCAAAAGCCAAAAGCACGTTCAACAGTGTTTTTTTGTAAAACGAAATAATCTCCTCCATATATTTACCTTAACTTGCGTAAAAGTACTTCTCTACCACGTTTCCAAACAAGCACAATATTGATATCAGGCGTAAGGTTCTGAGAACTAGGCTGGACATTGAATTTGAATCAGTCAAGGAAGTGATTTAAGAGTCCATGGTTCAATCATGGCTAAACAAGATAAACAAATCATTCTGTGTTAGTGGTGCTGAATGTTAAGGCAAATTAAGTGCCCCTTCATATGTTATGATAGTTTATTCCGGCAGCCCTTAAAGAGAGTCTCATCTTCATCAACTTCTCATGTACAAGCTTATAGTTTCTTTTAATTTGGAAATTAGGCTAATTACAGCTGCACCTAGCTGCCTTCAAATAATTATGTTATCACACACATTCTAATAATTAATTAATATTTAGTCCCATTAACTAATTCATTTTTCCAGCACTATTAATTAGGCTTAAATAAGAAATATCTTTGCTATCAAGTTGGTTTCACTTCATGTAACCTTTTGTGGGTAAAGCTGTAACCACCTTTTGGATGCATTATATATATATATATTGTATTCCGGAATTAACCTTTGTTGGTTGACAGCTATAACACATGCTAATATTGTACATATATATATTGTATAAGGGGGCAACAGTACATGAAACAACCCACTCAATCCAACTATGCATAAGTCATGCAAAATATGAGCCCACATGTAATTGCAGTTGTAACTAAAAGCTCCCTGTAATGAAGAATTAACAATAATGCAAATAGAAATGATTGATTACTCCTTTGATCTTATTTATAAAAAAGATCTATTTTTATCTTATTTGTACAGTAGAGGAAGAAATTGTGTTTATGAAGGTACCCTTTTAACTTTCATTTATTTTTATATTGATTTTATTTCTATTGAATATATTGTATGTCAAGTAGAATAAAGTTAAAAAGTTGTTAAATTTTAATGTATACCTAATAAGGTTTAAAGTTTTTACCTACATGAAACAGGTTTAAAACGATTTATAAATAGAATCAATGAATTCGTAACAAAACTAATTGAAATGTAAAAAGGCAACAAGTCAAAGCATGAATCAAGGAAATTTTCAAAAAACCACGCAATGGTGGCGACCCTCATTTTCAGAGTGTTCACCCAACCTTCACCTAATCTTTTGGCTTTATGACAATTTCTTTTGCTTTCTAAACTAAAAAGTTACAACCCACATACCCATAAATCAAAGTCTTTAACATATTGCCGTTACACATTTACCCGCAGCTAATAACAATTTTGGTGTTGGGTATCACAGAAAGTGTTAATCCCTCACAATATAACGAACTAATGCTTAAATCCTATTAGAAAGAGTGTCCGTATTTGATACTCAACAGTGCCATGAGCATGATTATCTTTCATTGTTTTCTATACAAAATGATTTACTCTTATATGGAATATTTATTGTTTTCTACTTGCCCGAATTAAATTAAGATGAGTGAAACATTTTTCTTTAAGGGTTTGTTTTTGCCGCCGGGGGGGATTCTGTCTACGGCTTACCTACATATTTATAAACTTTTAACTGAATCAGTTAATTTTTTTATGTAGAAAAGCAACAGAGGGAGCATTATTGTTGGCTCCAAAATCTAAATTTTTGGACCGGTTAATTATTTTAATACGTCAGGTTAATCAAGAACCTATAATTGACCCGATTGACCGTTCAATTTAAATTCAACCAGTCGCCGTAATAATTCTCTTATCATAGGTTCCTCTTCACCAGACCAATTCATCAATATACCTGTCTTTCCCAAGTAATAAAATTAATGGAAGAATTATCCAGAGGTCACAAGTAAGTGAATACGTTATAAAATAGTCCCAAACGGTTATTAATGGTAGTTGTTTCACTTGTAAATTGTTATTTTCGACTTGTTATTAACAACCTTTTGGAACTATTTTGTAATACGTTCCCTTATTTGAGACTTCTGGGTAATTCTCCCAAAAATAATTGTCCACACACACAAACATCTCAAAGCTCACAATAAAACTAGTTGACCGACACGAAGCTTAAATTCCTTAGCTGTTTTTGAATTATCCTTCCAACGGTTAGTTTAATCTCCAAAAACAGGTGGGTAAAATTTAATTCATATATACGCCCGTATATAGTTAAATTTTAAAATTAATATCTCCTTCTCAAACTAAGTAATTAACTCAAATTAAATATATGTCCACTCATATTTATATTAACCTCTTCTATATATAACATCTGTAATCTTTTTTTATTTCACGTTTGATCGATCCCATTTTATTGCATTATTTATATAGTACAAAGCGACAAGGGATACGTACGTAAGTTGTTACTTCGTATATGGATCTTGTTGTGGATACTTTCTTTTGAGGAGGAAGCAGCACCATGGACAAGTGTTAATTAAATAATAAAAAGAAATAATTAAAAGCAAAAGCAAAAAAAAAACGGATGGAAAAATAAACCAAAAAAAGTAAAGTTTGCGAAAAGGCCACGATATTTTGGAGAAGGCACAGCCTATAGTTTCACTTTGACAAGTAAGTGGAGTCGTATCAACAATACTTTAATCAAAACATGGTGGCCTTGGATGTGACAATCGGATTTAATTAAGTTTAATTAGACCAAATTAGAATCAATAATTGAGATTTCACACTTTTCATTAATTAGGGACAATATAATGCTAGCTTTAAATCGTTTTCACAATCACCAACTACAATAATATATACTTCCTCCATATAGTTATTTTTTGGTTGTTCTTGTTTTAATTTATCAAACAGGGTGTTAATTACAATTATTTAACACTGTTTGAATTTAAAGTTTAATGCAATTTTTCTTCTCCATTTTTCAATATGTAATTTATGGTTTTAAATTTGAGTAAAATTATAAATTTTTTTATTATACAAAATTAACAAATTAGCTATCCTTTTTTTTTTTTAAATTCAAACCCATGAATTATAGAATAGTTGAAGATGGCTCATATCTAAACCTAGAGGAAAAGTATAGCCTAGTTGGGAATAAATTTTCTAAAGTTCAAACCCATGAACTCCTATGAATTTTCCTTCCTTTTCTTTTTATATATTTTCATCATTTTATTTTTTTATAAAAATAAATATTTTCTTTTTCTTAAAAAAAATTTAGGAAACTTATGGATTATCAACTTCAAAGGGCCTATTTCCAATTTAATTTATCGCCAAACGTGGGCATTATTTATATACACAAAGAAGCAGATGCTTGATTTGAAGTTTATATATGAACCATTATTAATTAATTTGTAGATGCAAAGATTCAAACTTTGAGCAGAAGGTGTGCTAGCTAGAGGATATCTCAGGGATAATTGTCCCCGAGGCGGCATGTAAAGGGTGTATAAACTAATTCAATTTGTATATTCGTAAACTTTTAAAATGTATATTCCAAATTCATCCTTCATATAATATATGGCCCTTTTAAAGTATACATTTGATTTTTTTTATATTATCTCAGATATTATTCTTATGCAGTATTAATTCAGTTTCAGAAGAATAAGGATCCGTTTGGGAAAGCGGTATGGAAGTACTTTTACCATTCACGAGGCAAATATATGAAGGAGATTATCTCATTTTGCAAAAAAACACTGTTAAACGTGCTTTTGAAGTGTTCAATCGCTTTGCCAAACACCCCCAAGAGATGTACGAGAAGGGACAACAAATTAAAAATTAAATGAGGCAAATTAATTTATGTGTCCTTATAATATTGTCTGATTTTTAATCAGATTTTTATAGTTTTGTCTTTTTATTGGGCTAACCACACAATATCCTTAATTATAGACATGATTCTCTACACAAATAATAAAATTGCCACAAAATATAAAATAAAGATATTTAAAAAAATAAAGTGATGGGATAAAATTTATTTATTAATAAAATAAAAAGAAAAAATTGTTATGTTCATAAATGTGTCCTTACGTAGCTATATATGTAACTTGTAATAATCTAGTTGATTTTAATTTTTATTTTGATCATTGTGGCAAAATTAATTGAGTGATGTATGATGAATGAGAGCCATATAATGTCATCAGTTATTAATGTCATTGCTTTTAAAAATTGTAATAAATTGTGATTACATTGACCGAATACCTATAATTAAAGAAATTATAAGGGTCCGGTAGAAAACTACTAAAGTTTGATTAAAAACTGAAAGATATAAAAATGCAAGTTAATTTTTTTATCTGAATCAAGTAAAACTAACGATATTTTTATCATAACATTACAAAATTAAATTAATATAAATTAAGATAAAACTCTTCTCCTTCTATACTTTATTGAAAAAGTAGCTTTAACAACCTATTAAAAGGGGCCTAATCGAATAGAAACGGGCTGTTTGGCAACATTTATGGGAACTCTATTTAACAGTGTTCAACAGTGTTTTTCGGTAAAAGCACGTTCAACAGTGTTTTTCGGTAAAACGAGATAATCTCCTTCATATATTTACATTGGCTAAAAGTATTTCTCTACCGCATTCCCAAATGAACCCACGGTAGGTACGAGTAATATTCTTGTGACATTATATTTAGTGACCTTAAGTATTTTTACTCGTGGGGAGGTCCGGTTCAACCTGGTTCAGGCTGTTTAAGCTTGCCTTTATGATTAAAAACAAACAGAAAGAAAGAAATAATGGGGATACCTAATTGCATATCCTTTTTAATTTCTTTAATTTTTATTTCCATGATAATAGAAAAAACATTAGTAAACTTACAAATTCACCATGCACAAAGGATTGGACTGATCATTATCAACACATCCATATCCATAATCCAAAATTGCATATTATGCTAATTAACTATTAACCACGTAATCAATTAATTAACACTTAACACGGCTGCCGGAGATAAAGAATTTTAGGTTCAAGCTTGCTTCTTCAGGTCCTTGTAGAACCTCTTTATAAACTCGTCCGCCGCCTTGTCCACCTGGTGATCCCTGTCCTCGTCGCCGTCTTGGACCGGGAAGGGCGAGTCAGTCACCCTCAGCTGCCTCACAAACGGGCTCCTTCCGAACCCGGGAAGCGCCGGCGACGCCTCCGCCATATCCTTATTGTTAGGAACATTGTTGTGATCTAGCATCTCCAACGCTGCCTTGAGCGCATTACCGACGGCCACCATGTCGTCGTCCTGAGTGAGTGGCGCGTGGGCACACGAGAAGAAGAAGGGATTGTGGCGGTGGCGGTGGTGGCGCTTTGGGAAGAAGCTGTAGTTGGGAGTGTTGCTGCAGCTGAACTCGTACTCGCGTCCGGCAGATAAGTGGAGGTGGGGGTTGTCATAGGAGGCAGATCCACCATGGTGGTGGTGGAACATGAGGTTGGAGATGGCCTTTCCGGCGAGCTTGCCACGGCGTTTGAGCATCATGTTGAGGTCCATCATGATTTTGCCCTTGGATATACCTTTTCTGAGCATGAAGAAGGCAACACGAACCATGTTCCACACTCTATTAGCTAATGCAGGCACGTTGCTCTCCATTTCCATGATACTATATTTGTACTTTCTCTTCACAAACTTCACCGAGAGAGAGAGAGATACTGGTTTTCTTTTCGAGTCTATAGAGGGGGGGGGGGCAAAGAGATTGATTTCAGATTTCTGAAGCTCTGAAGAAGAAGAGCCTATGGGATGTGTATTTATAGTGGGGAAAAGTTGATGAGAGGATGAGGAGGTGGAAGAAGAAAGGCGAAAGCGAAAAGGGTTATTATTTGGGTACCTGGCTGGCTGGCTGGCAGCTGGGTGCACAGAGAAACTTCGTGTTAGAGCTCTGTTTTATTATTTATCTTATTTTTATTTGGCGCCATTGCATTATTGGCAGGGTTCTTCCTGGCTAAGTTAAAGCTCAGGTGAGCATTTGCGGATCTTCGAAGAATCCTCAT
>JANTPZ010113375.1:0-13858 GCA_025593235.1 Vachellia pachyceras | reverse complement strand
TGTGGACTCCCTACACAACAGAATGGTTCAGTATTAAAGATGGCAGGAAGTATGATGCTGAGATTACTTACAATTCTAGCTCATACCAGTTAAATGTGCTCTTCACTGGATATAAGGATGATACAAGAGTTCAACAAGAATATTCCCATGGAATTAATTTGAGAGAGATACTGCCAGATCAGGTTCAGTTTGGTTTCTCTTCAGCCACTGGACTTCTCTGGGAGATACATACACTGTGCTCATGGTCGTTTGATTCAAGTCTGTTGGGAGAAAACTAGAGTGGAAGCAAGACAGAGTTAATCATTGTATTAGATATAGTAGTTTGTTGGTTGTCCTTAGCTTGGTTGATGAGATTGAATCTGAATCAAAGAGACAATAAAGGTGTTTAGATCTTCCCTGTGACAATGATTTTGGAAGAAGCAATGAATAAAATGAAGTTTCCTACAGAAAAAATAAGTCTCGCTGTAGAGAATTAAGTCTATAGATGAATCAGTTTATTCAAGTAACTCTATATCATTATGTGCTTGGGATGAGTGAAGTGACTTTTGAGCTCAAAAGTACTTGAAGCTCAAATATTTTTGTTTGGAACCGTGTTGTGGCCCTGTGGCCTATAGCTTCAAAGTGCTTCCATTTTAAAGCAACGTTTATATTTGAATTTTCTGAAACTGTATTTCTAGTACATCATTCAAACAAATTTTTATCAAACGAACTTTTTTATAAAAGTATACCAAAACATAAATCACATTACACTAACAAACTTCCCCAACTTCAGTTTGCAAAGTCAGTTGGTATAAAAGCGGTTTTGCTGGTGTTAATCCAAACAAGTTCTACGAAAATGGAATGCTATGCAGCAGAAGCTTCTACAGGAATATGTCATCTTCCTTGGGGTGGGTGGGGACTTTATGCTATTAATATATCTGTGCTTCTACGAAATGTAGTTGAATGTAGAACTAGTTAATTCTTTTTCTTTTTTTAATAAGAGAAATGGTTAATTCTTATGAAGACATTTTCTTGCAATTAATGTGCAGTACAACTGAAGCCACTGAAAGCAACAAAGACAACGAAAATGTGTAGAAATCATAACCAGTTAGTCATACCATAATCTTACTTGAATATTTTGTTAAGCATTCATTTTTATTCTGGAATAGAAAAATCTCAACCAAATATCAGTCCAAAAAAATTAGTGATTCAACTAGAAACTTCTATTGAATCAGTGAACATTCATATCAGCAACAGAAGGTTTTTAATCAGGACATCAAATAACTTCAGAAATGGAGCAGGTGGTTTCTAGAATGGAAGGAACGCTGAAGAAGACAACTTAGCCAAATAGAACAGAAGACATCAACTTGGGGACAGTTTTGAAATAATTTATACGGAAAATGGAATAGGGAAACATCACATGAGAACCCAAAATACTATGATCACATTTGAAGAGGTTGGTAAGAACCAAATCTGGTGAATAATACAATAAGTACAGTACGTCAAAGTTCGGTCCATGCCCAGCAGGCAGTAGAAACAGAATTTACTTGAACTGACTTCTCCGTTTGGAATCATGTTTACACAAGTCGAGACAAAACTCCTACTTATCTCAGCCTATATGAAATCATTCTCCCAACGAATTCTCAAACACACACAATTATGTTGTTGATACTATGTAATAGCTATTTGCTTACCTATATCTAAAATTTGAGTTCTTGAAAGTTAGCTTTAGATATGTTGCTAAATACAAGTTTGTTCAAGTTTCCTCGACGAGTTATTGTTGCATCAAGTTTGTTCGATCTAAACTCAGTATTTCTCAGACATGCCTTTTCAATTTCTGCAAATTATCTCGCAGGCCTCATCATTCATCTTCCTCTCGGCATCATTAAAGCAGATTTTGCAGCGTTTTTTTTTTGTTATCAGACATGGGTGTTTCTTGAAACCACAGTTTTTTGTCACACATGGGTTTTGCTTTCATGGTTGCTGGTTTGTTGGTCTTCGAAGAATTGGGTTTTTTTTTTTTTTTTGCAGCTGTTTGTTTGCTTGATATTATGTTTGATGCTGATGTTCTGCTTCCACGGCTGCTGGTTTAAAAGTTGAAGCACACCATGCATATTAGTCCCTTTGAGATCACAAAATGTCTAGAGTAATGAGATGCATGACTTAAAATGCATCGCTTTTTGCAAATATAACCCCAACAAAGGCAGGAAAAGAACAAAACTTTGGTTTTTTTGGGATGGGTGGGGATTTGAAAGTGGGGCTTTAATACACTAGTGGTTCAACCAAACTGTGAGATAAATTTTATTTTCTTGAAAAGAAGAGCTGATTGCTTGATTCCACCATAAGATCTTCTCTTTACCCCTTAAAAAGAGCAGCACCCAAGTGTAAAACATGAATCAGTGTGAAACAAAGGTGGAAACAAAAGCAAAAAATAAAACCGTACATAATAAAGGCAGTCAACTAATGCTCTAATCCTTGGATTTAGACATACCTGACAGTAGTATATTTACTTGATTATTTGCTTCGATTCTTGGAAAGGACCCCCACAATAGCTTTCTTTTTCTCTCTTGATTACACCTGAGGCTCTGACCTTTGGAACCAATACAGGCGAAGGGCCTAATCTCTCTCTCCCAGCTTTCACAGTTACTGGGCAACTGGTTAGGCTGCTCCTATATCTGCACTTCTTCTTGGTGGGTCGTAATTGGTTTGTTTGGTTGATGGTTTTTTCCGATGCATGATGCTGTTTGTAGTATCTGTAATTGGATATTTGTAGTATCTATAATTAGATGTTTGGCTGATGCATGATGCTGATGTTCTGCTTCCATTCTGTTTGAATGATGCTGTATTGTGTTTGATGCCTATGGTTTTTTTTTTTCGATGCATCGATGCATGATGCTGCTTCCATGTTCTGCTTCCATGGCAATCCCATCATGATGCTGTTTGTAGCTTCTGCTTCCATGTAGGATATTTGTTTTGATTTTTGTAGTAATCCATGGCTCCTCAGTTTTGATTTTGGAGTTAAAGCCATGGTTCCTCAGTTTTTTTGTTCTCACGCATGCTATTTGTAGTATCTGTAATAGGTGTTTTTTTAATGTATTCACTATTTATACTTTGTGTTTAAAATCCCAGTGACAATTTTTTGGATTATTGCACTTGTTTTAGAATGATGACTAATAATAAAAGTAAAGAAAAAAATGAAAGCTTCATAGGATGAAAGAGCCACCGGCGTGTTCATTAAGGAATGCGTTGAGCAATGCAACAAAAGACAACGTTTAGGATCTTCCTTTAAGAAAGAGGCATGGAGGGCATTATGACTGATTTCAATGAAGCAGGTAAATCTTACGATAAAAAACAAATAAAAAATAAGTATGATACTGATGATCCTGACACAGGTCCGTATTATATGTGCTACAATGGTTATACATAATTTCATCAGAAGAAATTCTGAGACCGATGTGGATTTTTTGAGAGCTGCAAGTGAAAGTGTTGTCAAAGACACTGATGATCTTAACACAAGCGATGCATCTTCATCAAATATAACACCATCTTCAACACACATGCAGCATGTTCGTGATGCAATTATAGATCAAATTGTAGAGATCCTTTATGGTCAAATTAATTATTTTATATATTTTTTCTTGATAAGTAATTAATCCTTTTTTTCTTAATATTTAATTTACATATTTTTCATTTGCTTCATTTTTTTATTTTCTATCAGTATCTTTATCCTCAAAATTATTACAAATAGCTATATGAATATGTTGCATTTATTGATATTCATATCCTTTTACGTAATTTATCACAAAAAGTTACTTTTCAAAAGTTTATTCAAACGGTTTTTTCTTTTTCAAAAAAGTTACTTTTCCAATGCTAATTTAAACATAAATCACGTTACACTTTTGACTTCTACTCAGAATTCCTTTTTTAAAATAACTTCTACAGAAAAATCACTCCTTCCACCGCTAATTCAAATGGACCTAGGGTAATGAAGCGGGCGATGGAGGGGAGAGCTACGGGGAAGATGGAGAAAGAAGAAGATGGATTGTTTTACAGGAACAGAGATGTTGAGGGGATCGTCAGAGAAGGAAGAAGATAAAAGAAAAGGATAATGAAAATATATAAAATAATATATATATATATATATAGATATAAATGTGTATTATTCAATGAATAGGAAATATGATAATATTAAGAAATTCGAATAATTTTATTTTTAATATTTAATTTATATATTTTTCCTTTTATTCCATTTTTTATTTTTTATCATTTTATTTTTCCTTAATTTTATAACAATATAAAAGTAATATATATGTGTAGTATGATATTCTTACACTTTTTAAGTAATTTTCAACTACAAATCACTTTTAAATAATTTTATCTAAACAATTTTACAAAAAGTCACTTTTCAAATATTTATCTAAATATAAATCACATTACATCATCTATCTTCTACTCAAAATTCTTTTTCTAAAATGCATCCCAGAAAAAAGTTACTCATCTTACCGCTTATCCAAACAGACCCAATACTAAAGATTAATAAATGAGACTACAAATGACAAGTTGAAAGGCCATCCCTTGTCGCATCTAGTCGCCATGTTAAGTATTAAATGTTTAATTGAGAGAGTTAATCATGTATGGACAATCATATTTGATTTATGATTTTTTTAAATAGTATTTTCTTAAATAAAAAATTACTTTTTTAAAAAAAGTAATAGTTAAGATATTATTTTTATTTTATATTTTATATCCATTAGAATAATTTTTTAAAGAAATATGGATTTTTAAAAAATTAGATTTCAAACCTCTAAATTAAATTTGAACAATCTAAATTTAATACAAAAAGCTTTGTAAAGTAAAGTATTCTCCGTTGCATACAAGCCCTGTAGTCTACGGACCATAACTATTGATTGAAGATTTCTAAAGAAGGGCTTACAAGGTATTATGCAACCATCCCCGGCAGATGAGCAAGAGATAGACGAATTAAAATGAAATACCAACGAAATTTTTTTAAAAGAATCCTAGAAATATAAAAGGGTTATACAAATTTTGAATAAAATTTAAATATTAAAACAAATTCTAGTCGTTTTTTAAATATAATATAAGTTTTAAAAATAAAAAACATGTTTATCATTTCAACAATTCTTGATAATATTAGATGATAATATTAGTATAATTTGACTTTGCCTTTTAAACAAAGGTACAAATTATAATATTAGATGAAAATTTTTGTATAATATTAACTCAAACAAATTCCATGTAAGTAAATAGATGAAAAATTATTTCTATTTCATAGGATAACTCAAACAAATCTTTTTTCTTGATGATTACCTTATGAGGCAAAGTCAAATTTATGTGCCTTTTTTGGTTGTATTCAAACAAAATGTTTTCAAAAGAAAATAAGATAAAATTTTAACTAAAATGTTCCAATTTTTTTCGACTTGATTAGGGTGCTAATTACTTTATGATGAATTCCCCGACCAATTAGATCTAAACGTTTCAGATATAATATGGAAAGCCTAGATATGATTTTTTATTTTTTGAAAAAAATATTTTAATATATATAAAATTTAAAATAAAATTAATTTGATTAAAAATAAAATTAATTTGTTAACTATCATATTTTAAATAATAATTTTAATTAAAAATTATTAGTTTAAAAAAATAGATCTGAATCATATCTAAAGAGTTGGGAATCTTATCAAAGTGATAAACACTCTAACCAAGTTTATATTTTTTCTAGAAATCACCCAATATAAACTAGAAAGCTTCATTCCTAAATGAACTACTCAACCTAATATTCTCTTCAAATAATAATTTTTTTATTTTTATAAAAAATTTATTTTAATAGATATAAAATCTAAAATAAAATTAATTTATTAACTATCATATTTTAAAATAATAATTTTTAATTAAAAATTGCTAATTTAAAAAAAATCGAATCTAAAGCATTCCAAAAATCGAGTTTGAGTGGTTATACCTAAAGAGTTTGATACGTTGTCACTAGATTTTTTTCCGGGAGTCACCTTGGCTCACCAACAGAAACTAGAAAGTCTCATTCCTTATAAACTACTCAACCTAACATTGTCTTCTCCAAACACATGAAAACTTCTCAACCGCTTTAGCTATGGCGGCTAGCCAATACTGTAACAATCCTCCTACTCCTTCTCATCGTCATCTTCTTCTTCCTTCTCTGGGACTCTTTACCACCATAACACTGTTATTCTTTCTCATATACCCTTCTGTTTCTTCTCTTTCCTTCGGCTATGAACAGTTCAAGCAAGATGATCCAACCTTAAAAGTTGAAGGAGATGTTTACTATGACAATGGATATTTGCAGCTCACAAGGTTTGAGAGAGACAGTCTTGGGAGAGTCACCTACCACAAAAATCTTCATCTTTGGGATAAGATATCAGGAAATGTCACAGATTTCTCTTCCCATTTCTCTTTCATCATTAATTCACCAAACAAGACCTTCAATCTTGGAGATGGCATCACCTTCTTCCTTGCAGCACCAAGCTTTCCCCTTCCCGTTCCCAGAGACGGCGCTGGGATCGGCCTCGTGAGTCGTCGTCAGTTGGAAGATCAAAACTACACAGACCTGAACCCGTTTGTGGCTGTTGAGTTTGATACCATGAGAAATCGTTGGGATCCTCCATATGATCACGTGGGGATTGATGTCAAGTCTGTAAGTACAGCTTATACTACACCATGGCTCAGTGTCAAGGATGGAAGAATATATAATGCTATTATCAGTTACAATTCAAGTTCATTCAATTTGAGTGTAAGGTTTGAAGGTTATGAAAATAATATCACCAAGGTTGAACAGAGTTACTATCAAGTTGTGAATTTGACTGATGTTCTTCCAGAGTGGGTTGAGTTTGGATTCTCTTCCGCAACTGGAGATTACTTTGAGATCCATACACTTTGCTCTTGGTCCTTCAATTCAAGTTTGGACTTGGAAGATCCTAACCAGAATCAGAATAACGGTATGAACAAGAAGGGACTAGTAGCAGGATTGAGCATAGGAGGAGGTGTTTTATTGATCTGTGGAATAGGGTTAATTTGGTTTATGACTTGGAACATCAGAAGAAAAAGAAGACGACGAAGGAACGTTGAAGGTTTTGACTTTGAGCTGAGCATGGTGAATGGGTTTGAGAACAGTACAGGGCCTAGGAATTTTCCATACAAGCACCTTGTTAAAGCAACAGACAAGTTTGCAAAAGATAATAAGCTTGGAGAGGGAGGATTTGGTGCGGTTTACAAAGGATTTATTGAAGAATTGAATAGTCATGTTGCTATTAAGAAGATATCACAAGCATCTAAACAAGGGGTTAAGGAGTATGCATCAGAGGTGAAGATTATCAGTCAACTAAGGCATAAGAATCTAGTTCGGTTAATCGGGTGGTGCCATGAGTACGAAGATTTACTACTTGTTTACGAGTTCATGCAAAATGGAAGCTTAGATTCTCATCTATTCAAAGGCAAAAGCCTATTGACATGGAGACAAAGATATAACATTGCTCAAGGCCTAGCCTCAGCATTACTATATTTGCACGAAGAGTGGGAACAATGTGTGGTTCATAGAGATATAAAAGCAAGTAATGTCATGTTAGACTCAAACTTCAACACAAAGCTGGGAGATTTCGGGTTGGCCAGAGTTGTGGATCATGGCAAAGGGTCGAAAACAACTGTTTTAGCGGGGACCTTCGGATACATGGCTCCAGAATATGCTGCTAAAGCAAAGGCAAGCAGAGAGACTGATGTGTACAGTTTTGGAGTGGTGGCTTTGGAAATTGCATGTGGGAGAAAAGCACTCGAACAAAATGTGAATGAAGAGCAGATTGTCCTTGTGGACTGGGTTTGGGAACTCCATAGCAGAAAAAGTGTTCTTGAAGCAGCTGATCATAGATTATGTGGGGACTTCAGTGAGAATGAAATGCAAAGGCTGATGATGATTGGGTTATGGTGTGCTCATCCAGATCATATTCAAAGGCCTACAATAAGACAAGTAGTTCAGGTTCTTAATTTTGAAGCTCCTTCGCCAAATTTACAGTCACAGAAGCCTACACCTTCATACAATCCTGTTAATGTCAGTGGCTTTACATCTTCAAGCTTTTCTAGCTCACTGCCTGTAAATTATGGCTCTTCAGCTGGCTCATCACAAACAAGCACTTCATCTCAAGTCATTTCACCTTCAGCTTCCCTTCTGCATACCTGCTAAATTGAGAATTATTTGTATTTATTTTTATTTAAACTTTTGCGCTTCAAATGAAAATTGCTGTTTTTTTTTTCACATTCCATCTCAATGAAAGCAGCCACAAATTGTTATGATTTTTTGCTTGAAAAAGTAACTCGCTCTAGATGAATCAACATTAAGACCGGTTTGGTTCAATTCCTGAAGTTCAATTGATTCATTGACTTCAGAACATAAGAGTGATTAATTATTTAATTTCTTGATTGACTTTAAAGTCAAGAAATGAATGATTCTGCGATAAATGAGAAAGATCACACCTTTCTAAATAATGGTTCATCCTAACTCTATATAAAGAGGGCATGGACATCCATCTTCTCACCTCAGTGCCGTAGACCATTAAGATTATGTCATCATCTTTATTCCTTCTTACGTGCTACTTTGTTGTGTGGTTTTCATTTAAACTCCAGCTGTCTAAACTCGATGTGAATTTCACAAAGATCCAACCCAAGACGCATCTCTCTCCTCTTTGTTTTCCTCAATATGGTCAAATCATAAAATAACTTAAACTGCAATACTTTAAATATAAATGAATGTTAGTGGAAACGTGTGCCCTTGGAAAGTTGATTCTTCCTGGACGCCTTCCTCACCAATTGCTTATTAAGGAAGGTTGTGGAAAGGTTTAGAGGAAAAAAGGAGCTTGTTAATTACCACATGACGCGTGTTATGATAGTAAACCATTCAGAAGGGCCCCAAACCAGAGTTAACGTATTGCTTTTGGGTTTTGAATATTCCAACCTTTAATAGATATTATTATATACACATTTAAGGAATTGGTGCATTGGAGATAAGCTGTGGAAAAATAGCATTGACCCTACCCACAAGTTGAGGGAAATTTAGTCTTAACTCCTAAATAAGTAAGTTATTTAAAGAATGGTCCCATGAAGGAAAATATTTAATGAGAGGTCCCATTGACAACATGAGATGTTGTCAACACAGTGCATGATGCTATTAATACAAGGATCTCATGTTGTCAAATGGGACCTCTCATTAAATATTTTGCTCAATGAGACCATTCTTTAAATAACTTGTTTATTTGAAAATTAAGATTAAATTTTCCATTTTAAAATGCTTGTGAGAGAAAAGTTAACGAATAGGAAAAGGTAGTCATTAATGTGGGTCACAGCGGATGCTCATGAACGGCGATGAGCATCTGCCATCTAGACTATGAATAGCTCATCTAACGAGGCATTCAATGAAAACAATGTTTTTTTTAATAAATTAACTGTTACGAGATTATTTTTATTTTAAATTCTATATCCATTATAATAATTATTTTCTAAAAGAATAAAAATAAAGATTTGTATCCATGTCTAATGAGGCATTGAGCGCTTGTCAATATTGATTAGCATCAATGCAAATCTCATTAATGTCCACTTCTAGTTGTGAAGTAAATTAAAAGTTAGAGTATAAATCCGTTTAGGAATACAGTAGAGAAGTACTTTTACGTAATCGATGCAATTTTAACTTAAACTGAAGTAAATATGTTAAGGAAATTATCTCGTTTTATAACAATACTGTTGAACATGCATTTGAGTTCTCCAAAAGCTCAGCTAAATGGGGCCATGTTGGATTAGCTTTAGAAGCTATTCTTCCAACGTGATTTACAGGTACATGAGGTTAGTATATAAGATGGGTTTGGTTTCGACTTGTGTGAACGCGACTTTTTCAACGTTTTAACAAACACATACAATATATGTACCTGTTCAAAATTAATTTTTGCTTCTGAAAGTCGGAAGAAAAGTCACCTTCGAAGCGATAAGGATAATGTAATCAATAGATTTTATCGGGGCAAATAATCTTCAGATTCAGACTTATTTTATTATATCTGTTAGGAACGCGATGAAGAAGTGCTTTTATAAAAATCGAGATAAATATATAAAAGAGATTATCTCGTTTTGCAGAAAAATAATGTTAAATAAATTTTTAGTTTTTTGAAATAGAATGCTAAACAAATCCATTGCTCACATGGAATCTGTGGCTCGCAACTGAAATTATTGGGCTTCGTGTCATTTAGCTCATTGGCCCCACAACCCCTAACCCTTTTCCAGTTCTGCAGTACCCTTTAAATCACGCCAGATGTACATCAGTGATCAACAAGTGGGATCATTGTACGGACCGGCCTCAATGTCAACGTAAACACTCTTTTCCTTAAATGTGATGTGAGCAATGTCAAAATTAACACGGTTGATTCATCAATGTCAACGTAAACACTCTTTTCCTTAAATGTGATGTGAGCAATGTCAAAATTAACACGGTTGATTCATAACCATAGATTCATACCTATGCCTCATTTTCTTTAAATAAAAATTTTGTATATTATTTAATCAAAAACAATTCTAAAATTTCTTACAACATAATAAATCATTATTTTAAAATATTGAGAGTTAATTAATTTTTTTAAAAGGGATATTGAGAAAATTAAATACATTACTTTAATATATTATATATATATTTATACTTATCATTTTTCACCAAATTAATTTGCATAGCTTCTAAGTTGATATATAATTTAATAATACATATAAATAAATACCTTACAATACTGTATTTATCTTATTTAATCTAAAAATAAATCAATGAGCTCTTATATTAAGCATAAAATTAATATAGTTTTGTAAAGTTGAATTTATCATTTTAATATATTAAGCACACAATACTGAGCGTTGTGTTCATTGGTTTTATGAATGGGACCATTCTGCTGCAAAATTTTTGTGCAATTGCTGATTTGTTACCTGACAGTTAAATTTTGTATCTCACTAAATGGCGATTCTTGAGTTTTGTTTGTCTAATTCATATTGCTGGAACCGATAAAAGTGATGACCTCCCATAATCCATTATTTTTAGACCGTCTAGATATGATTCTGAACAGTTCAAATATGATTTTTTTAAAATTAACAACCTTTTAATAAAAATCATAATTTAAAAATATGATAGTTAAGATATTGATTTATTTTATATTTTACACTCATTAAAATAAGTATTTTTCATAAAAATAAAAAAATGGACGGTTTATATTTAATAAATTGCGGGATCTCATCAAAGCTTTGATGTCCAACCCTTCAATAGTGATTATGCCTAATTTTTTAACCTAATTAACTCCTAGACACGGGTTTGCAGCAATTATGAGTCGGCAACTGCTACAAAGATCTGTGTTCATAAATACTGTTAATTTCTTTACAAGAAAATTAAAGTAACTTCGTTTGCTTTGTTCCATTTTCTCACTATACCATTGTACGCTCTCTTTGCTGTGTGCCCATTGTCCCTCACATCAGCTTTTCTCAATACGTGTAAGGTGGAGGCACCATTTGGAGAAATCGGCAGCCCACTCCTTCTAACAGCACAACACCCTCCCTCGCAGATATTATTCATGTTTATAGTCATAGTCAAGAGCAAAATTTTGTTCCTCTGGGTGCAGCTATAACCACCTAGAAAACGCGTCCAAAAGGGGAAGTTATTCATACCCTTATAATGCATGCTTTGTTCTCCTTCCCAACCGATGTGGTACTGTGTGACTGTGACTTCCATTCGGATTTGATTATGTATTATATATTCTCTCAGATTTTTAATGTTCTTTTCATTTTTTTAATCTACTTCATCGTTTATCACATGTCCATATCGCTTCCTATCTGCAAGATAATGAAGAATATTTAGGGCTGGTTTGGATGCTAGGTTTGAAACCTAGGTTTCACAGATTCCGAGGTAAAACCTAGGTTTTGAAATGTGATTTATGTTTGGGAAGTTATAGCTTTTACAGATTTCGAGGTAAAAAAGTAAGACAAAGTGGGTATGAAAGAGAAAAGTAAGAAAGAGAAAGAGAGAAAAAGTAAGAAAGATGAAAGTAAGAAAGAGTAGTAAAAAGAGAGTATGAAAGAGAAAACATAGGTTTCAAACCTAGATTTTAAAACCTAGGTTTCAAAACTTTATAACCAAACGAATCCTTAAAGCGTACAAATTTATGTTTTAATTGACAACTGCTTTTATCTTTTTGTCCCACTCCAGTAATCTGTGCACAGCAAATCCTTCGTATCTTTTAGTGCTGGTTATATTCACAAGTTAGTTAGAAGAGAATATTTTATAGCCTTAGTAAGTGTAGAAATATGCCAGGTTATTATTAGGCGACTTAAATATATATATATATATATAGAGAGAGAGAGAGAGAGAGAGAGCCTGGCCTGATCAATACATGCTTGGTTTTAAGGCCGAAAAATACTCTTGTCTCTTTACAATGCATGTCTTTTCTATTCTCTCCCTAATAAAAATTATAACTCGTATCCTTTCTATAAGACATCTCTAACTAAGATTATCATATCAAACTCATCGTAGGGAAGTAATCGTAAACTATTGTAAGAGTTTTATTTTATCAATATATGCTATTAAAAATTTGAGAATTCTATAATCTATTGACCGGTTTAGAGTCATTAAAAATTTCCAAAATTCATATGATACTTCCATAATTTTTCTTTCCTCAATTTGCTTCCAGTTTTAGTCAATTTAATTTCATGTCCAATAATTGTTTAAAAATTCCTAGGTCATATGATAGTTTTCTGATTATTAGAACAATTTTCGTTGTTTAATTTGATTATATTCGGGAGATTATTGTGAATGGGTTATTGATTAATATTGGATATTGGACTGATGATAGCTTTAATTTTAATTATAATGTTGTGGAATGACATTTGTATTGATTTTAGAGTTAATATTTTGTGACTTTCTAAGGTAGCTTGGAATCTTAGATCATATTATCCCTTGCTAGATTTAATTATGTTATTTTGAATTTAAGAGTTACAATTAAGCATTGATTTTTTATCATAATTAATTCCATTTTTATCTCTTTTTCCTTCATTTACCATAATTTATTTTAATCATTTTCATACAAAAATGCCAAAAAGAAATATTTTGATTTTAGTTTAATTCATAATAGTCATTTAGAAATTCTTCAAATCAATTTTTAGTTTAGGTTGCTTGCATTTATTTACTAGGATTTAATTTCATTTTTGACTCCTTAAAGGGAATACGACCCAGATTGTAGCTGTACTGCATTAATTCAGTGAATTTTTGACACGGATCTGTTCGTCAAACTTCAACTAAAAGTTTTCCTAATTAGACTCTATGGTTATTGTTTTAAACAATAAATAAGATTTTTCTCATGTTACACATCATCTATCTAGTTCTTAATATAAGATCCATGTAACCATATTATAGTTCAATTGCTTCATTCAGTTAGATTTTGTATTAAATACTGGAGAGATATTTCCAGTAGCAAGGGGCCCCAATTGAGTTGGGCAAAATTTGCTTCCGGTTCACTGTGACTTCCATTCGGATTTGATTATGTATTATATATTCTCTCAGATTTTTAATGTTCTACTAGAAAATCACGTTTTAGCGAGGAAAATTAGCGACAACTTTAAAATTCCTCTCTAAATAGTCTAATTAGCGAGGAATTTAGCGAGGAATATTAAATTCCTCTCTAATGTCTAAATTAGCAAGGAAAATTAGCGACGACTTTATTTCCTCTCTAAATCATCCAATTGTTGGGAAGCGATAACTGTTGAATTCTGTTAGTTTTTTTATCGAGGTAATAGCGTCCCCTAATCCATTATTTTTAGGCCGTCTAGATATAATTCT
>JANTPZ010113359.1:0-11639 GCA_025593235.1 Vachellia pachyceras | reverse complement strand
GAACTAATTCATTTTTGATTAATTTGTCAAGTTGATGCATGTTTACATGAGCCAATCGTTTATGCCACAAATTGGTTTCATCAGCTTGACTAATTAAGAATGAGTTAGAGAAATTCTTTTCTAATTCAATAGTATAACAGTTACCATCTCTAGGAGCTCTGAGTTGAATGTTTAGCTTCTCTTTATCAATGGGAAAATCCTTTTTGTTGATGATGAAGCATTCTTCAGAGTCAAATATCACCCAATTGCCTCTGTCTGTGCTTTGGCTAACACTAAGAAGATTGTGGTAGAGGCCTTCTACATGATACACATCTTTTATAGAAACTCCATTTGAATTAGCAATTTCTCCAACTCCTGTAATCTTTCCTGATTGGTTTCCTCCAAAACTTACTTTGCCTCTATCTTTAGCTTCAGGCTGATGAATCTGCTCTTGTCACCTGTCATGTGTCTTGAGCATCCACTGTCAATGTACCATTTGTTTACTTTGGATGCTCTAAGACATACCTGTAGAAAAGTCATTTGGTTGCTTTAGGTACCCAAGTTTTGTTGGGTCCTCTGATGTTAGTGTTTGGTGCCTTTGGAACATAAGTTCCTTTTGGTACCTACTTGTAAGTGCCTAATGCTTTGTTTTTTCTTGAAAAAACAATTTCTATTTCGATGACCTTTTCTATTACAGTAGATACAGAAAGCTAAGGGTTCTGAGGAATGAACTGATCTTTGAAAATAATTCAAATAATTTTTATTGCCATGTTTCTTCTTTCCTTTGTGTAAATCATATTGAGGAATATATCCTATGCCACTTCTATCATTTTTGACTTTTTGGTTTTCAAGATTACTTGAAGCATTTCACTGTCCTGAGTGAATTTCTGAAGAGCTTTGGATAACTTCTCATTTTCATTTTTCAAATCATTGCATTTTGAACAAATATTCATGGCAACCGGAGTTTCAGATGTTTTTCAAGTTCTTTAACCCTTTTCTCAAGAAAGATAGTTCTTTAGCAAATTTAAGTAACTCAATATGCATTTCATCATATTCCTGGCGTAATTCATCATAGCTAGGTTCAGTAAATACCTCTTCGGTATTAGTTTCTTCTTCCTGAGCCACAAGACAAAGATTAGCTTCTTCTTCTGCATCACTCTCCACTTCTCTTGAGCTGTCACCCCAAATGCCTAATACATATGCCTTTTTCTTTTTGATGAATTTTGGCTTTTTCTTTTCTTTTTCTTTGTTTTGAGCAGTTGGCTGAGGGCAATCAGCTCTCACATGGCCAGGTTTGTTGCATTCATAACATATAATTCTGCTTGAAGTTCCTTTTTGTGGCCTTCGGGAGTTTTGATCCTTTATGTACATTCGTCTAAATTTTCTGACGACCATTGCTAATTCTTCATCTTCCACATCTTCTTCCTCATCCTTTGATTCTGGTTCCTTTTCTTTCTCCTTAATAGTTTTGAGTGCTAGCCCCTTTTTCTTTTTCTCATCAATATTTGTCAGTTCCTTCTTGAACATTTGTTTACTTTCATACTCAGCAAGACTTCTAAAGAGGGCTGCAACTGAGGTCATTGATTCACCACAAGATTCTTCTATGGCTGTGCCTTGGCTTCCCATTTGTTGGACACAACATTTAAGATTTTTCTTACTTGACAACGTTGATCATATGTTTTCCCAAGAGCTGCTAGTTTGTTGATGAGATGAGTGTGACGCATTTGAAATTCTGCAATCGTTTCTTCTTCTCTCATTCTGAGCAAGTCATCTCAGTGGTAAGCATATTGACTCTACTTTCTTTTACAGCCTCTGTGCCTTAGTAGGCTATCTCTAGAGCATCCCACATGTGTTTTGCAGAAGGAAGTGTGCATACTTTGAAGAAGTCATCTTCATTTAATGCTGCCTACAACATTAGAACTGCCTTTCTATTGAGATGAACTCTCCTTAGATCTTCACTATCAAACTCAGGATGAGTTTTAGGAGTTAGTCCATCTTCCACCTTCATAGGTACATAATTTCCCTGATCAAACAGATCCCACAAATCAATATCAGTGGCTAAAATAAAGTTTTGAAATTTAATTTTCCAAAATGAAAATTTTTGGTTGTTAAATGCTGGAGGCCTGGTGATGGAAGCTCCGTTAGTGAGAATGTGTTCGCCAAATCCTGCCTGGATCTCTCTTGAAACTGCTAAGTTCTTTGCGCAAGAGACCTGCTCTGATACCAAATGTTAGAACAGGATTTGACCAAGAAGGGGCGAATTGGTCTAATAAAGAATTTAGCACTTTTAAACAAAATAAGGTTAGAACCAAAGTCACCAAGATAAGAGAAAGATGATGAACACAGAGATTTATCTTGGTTCAGTCTCCTTGACCTACGTCCAGTTCTCAGGGCACCTATGAGATTTCCAAATCCACTAACAGTAGTAAAACGAGCTTTACAAGCCTTTACAACCTGGGAATAACTCCCCCTTCTCTTCCCACTATAATAGAGTACGACACTCTCTGTTTTTCAACTCACTTTCAGCCCAATTTACTCAAGGCCCAGTCATTGAGTTTCTTACAAGTTTACAAAGTATTTTGGCCTTAAATATCTCTCTCAGAAGAGTAGATGGCTAATAATGAATCTAAGAATGAATTAATGAAAGATTAAAGAGAACGTAGTAAATGCAGATTTTAATGCTCAGGATTGTTCATCTTCTTCTGTAATGATGAAGTGTCCGTTAGATTGCATTCAATAGCCGTTACTCTCATCAACAACCAATGGTTTCTGTATTAATGGCATTTAATGCTTCTGAGTCAAACGATGATGAATGTTGCAGAATAACGTTAAGATCTCCGAGTGTCGAACCATGCTTTGCCTATTTCCTCATTGATTGTTTCAAGCTGCTGTATTTGTGAGAGCAGTTAGAATTCAAAAGTGTCGTTATACAAATAAGGAAAGTAGGTGTAAAGCGTAGGTGAGGTGTGTCAAACACAAAGCTGTCAGAGAGAGAGAGAATACTCGAGCATAAGATTTTAATGCTCGAGTATTGCTCAATAATATTTCAAAGAAAAGTTCAATGCTTTGATGCAATGCTCAAGTGTTATGTGAAAGTGTTTTGAAAAGAATCAAATACTCGAGTGATAAATCTCAGTGCTTGAGTGTTAATAATACTTTCTAGGAATACTCAAGTATTATGTGCAAGTGATGAAAAATAATTTTAACAGATCATAATACTCGAGTGATGAAATAATAATGTTCGAGTGCTAGTAATGCTGGAAGTGAATGCTGGAAGTATTGAGATAGAGTATTGATGAATAGTGAAAACTTTCAGCCCGATACTCGAGTGATAAAAAGCTAGTACTCGAGTGTTAGGAGTGCTTGCAGTCAATACTTGCAGTGTTGGCTTCTAGTGTTAAAAGTTAGGTCACAACACTCGAGTGCTGGAAATCTGTGCTCGAGTGTTGGCTCTACTGGAAGCTTTCACTTGAAGTATCACTTGACATCACTGTCAAAAGTCTCAACATTCGAGTGTTGAAAATGCAGTGCTCGAGTGTTGGCTGTGCTGTCAGCCAATGCTTGAAGTGTTATCTGACAGTATTGAGAAAAATGGTCAACACTCGAGTGCTAAAATTCAGTACTCGAATATTGGCAATACTTTCAGCCAATACTTGAAGTGTTGACTTGAAGTGTTTTCAAAAAACTCAATGCTCGAGTACCGGAAACCTAGTGCTCGAGCATTGGCTCTGCTGTCAGCTAATACTTGCAGTGTTCACTTAGAGCATAGTTTAAAAACTTATTTTCAAAGCACAGTGCTCGAGTACCACATTTCAATACTCGAGTATTGACAACACTTCATGTCAATACTTGGAGTGTTACCTGAGAGCACTGAATTTTCTTAAGGTTAAAACCTGCAGTGCTCGAGTATTGGATTCCACTGCTCGAGTACTGTCAATACTTTGACAAAACACTCGAGTATTTTTAAGAACTACTGATTCAATACTCAAAACTTGTGATTCAAAAATCAATTTGCAATCTCTTAACACAATTTTGTTATCATCAAAACAAGGTATCAACAATGTAGAATTTGGAGATGCCCTAGGCAATGAGATTTAAACTAGTGATATTTCACTATGTTTTTAGGCATCACAGGAGGGTGTGATTCTCAGACCAAGTATGAAAATGAGAGATGAAATTCTCATTAGTAAATTCACTGCTAAATAAGTAAGAAAATTAAAATTGGGACAACGCACGTTGCGTTATAATGAGAAGAGGAAGTACCTAACAGAAAGCATACAAGAGAATGCTTTAGACAAAAAGTATCTCTCTAGAGTTTGGGATGGTGATTTTTCCTATGCCAACCCGCAGTTAGGTGAGCCACTTCCTGATAGACATAAAGAAGAGCAGAAACATGATAGATAGGGATCAGGTGGGACTAGTCACCACAGTTAGGTGAGCTACTTTCTGATAGACAGGGAGAAGCATATTCCTGATAGACAGGAATCAGATAGAACTCCAATGGGAAACCATTGTGAGCTTCTCATGTTGTCCCATAAGAGAAAGAAAGCAATAAAAGTAGTGCATATAGAATAAATCATTCCCAATACAAAGACAGAGAAAATGAGCTAATAGCAGTCAGGGACAGAATCCCTTGAATAGCTGGATACTAGATAAATCAGTGAATTAACAGAATACAAGTCCTCTCTCTGCAACATCATAGTAATAATCAGAAAAGAAGTAGTAAGGATTGTTGAATCTTGAGATATAGCATATTGGTATAAAACAGGCATTGAATGAATCAATGTCTAAGAGTTAAAACAGTATAGCAAAAGAGATATGACTTGAGAAGAATGAGTTAATAAGCATGAAAAAAAAGAGAAAATGCTCTAGTGAAGTGCAAGAGGAAAAGAGGATTGAGCAAAGCCTAAGAAGACATGTCGGCTTCTACGATTAATCTTGGGGAATTATTAGACTAGCTACCACTGAGGATAGACGACTTAACCTTAATTTATACTCGATGGTCTAAAGGTTCCAATGAGTAAAATGCCTCTAGTATCAGAAGTTTCAGAGATAAGAAGAGGCGATATGCCTCCAAAAGAGCAATAGAGCTCTTAAGGTCTGTAGACCCAGTTAAAGAAAGCAGAGAGTCTTTATGGCTCAAAGTCATAAGTGTTATGTTGCTCTTTGGGACATGAGGATGAAATGAGTAGGGGCTAAGATTAAGATAAAAATGCGTCCTCATGATGTTAGCTAGTATAGAGAGAGTACCCTTGATTATTTCTATAGATAGCTGACTGTTAATCAAGATGAGCTTATTCCCAATTCCTCAGGCAAGAAAGTAAAAGAAGTGAAGAGCAAAACTGTAAGTCCTGAAAGAGTAATAATCAGCCCAGTTAAAGAGAAAGATAAGTTCAGAAGTAAAGAATATCAGAAAGCTTCACAGATTGAATCTTAAAACCTCCAGTATAATTGTGAGTAGTTGATCACGAGGCTAGCTAAACAATGTGAGATCTAGAAAGTAAAGTAAAAGTTTCTCTGAACTATGAAAGAACAGAAGAACCAAGGGAAGTGAAAAATCTTAAAAGTTCCCCATTGGAGTGCTGAAGTTTAGAAAGGAATGTGATAACTCAAAGGAGTATTATGTCTCTTTTAAGCTTTATGAGGCTATAAATATGAGTTAAGAAAGAAAGAAAGACAGAGAACCCTAGAAATTATATGAACTCCCCAAGTATTGAAAGAAAAGACCTAAGGGTGAGTTAAGGATAAAGTTACAGAAAAGAGACAAATAATAAAAGTCAGCAAAGAATGAGACTGACCAAATGAAATTACTATTGAAATTTAGACAATAAGTAAGATTGCCTTAGAAATTTTATTTTTCAAAAATAATGGTCGGATAGTAAAGATCAATAAGCTTTAGTAAAGAGAAATTGGCATGATTCTGAGATAGTGATGAAACAGCAAGCAGATAAAGCCGAAGAGATGTTATAAATCAGAATTAATTCACGCCAATAAGAGAAGATGACTGTTAAAGTTGGAGATCAAATACCTTTGAGGGTATCTCCAATAATGAAAATTATGTCAGTCCTTAATGCTAAATAAGTATAGTCAAAGAAATGTATAGAATATCTAAAGAAGAAAGAATAGTTATTGTTTGGCTTTACCCCCAAGTCTGAGTCACATGTTTTAGGAATTTCCTGTTTCCCAGTTAATTATAAAAGTACTCAGACAAGGGCTTGCGCCAAAGGAAGTAAGTGGGGGAAAACAAAAGGAAAGATGAAAGTTAAGAGCTTATAATTGTTTTGACTCAGATGTGTAAATTTCAAGGACAAAATTTATTTTAAGGGGGAGAAATGTAATATCCACCATTTTTAATAAACTGAAATAGAGGCCAAGCCGATAGATATGAGATAAGACAAAGCTCAGAAATGAAAGTACAGAAAGAAAAGATGTCAATGGACCAAAGAGACTGGTCAATTTCGTCCTAAGGCTTTGAGATTAGTAAGAAAGTAAGGCAAGGACATAAATGTCATTAAGTATAAAGACCAAGGGCAATATGGTCATTGGATAAAAAGGGCCAAACTAGTAGTCAAAAGTCAAATTAAAGCTCACAGATAGAAAGAGCGGAAAAAGTTGATGTTATGGGCTGTATAATCCAAAGTTAGACCTGGCTTAGCGGAAAAAATTTTATGAGAACTCCGCAGTTAAGTTTGCTTGTCCTGGAGCAATCTCAAGATGGGTGACCTACTAGGAAGTACGCAAAGGTCATTACACAAAAGATTAAGGGTGACAAAGTCAAGGGTAAAATGGAAATTACAAAAAGTTAGACAGTGTAAGGGCATCTTGGTCATTAAGCGAAAGTATAAGGGCATTTTGGTCATTTGACAAAGTCAAAGTAAAAAAGTCAATTGTTGACCAAAATATCATAAAAATTCACAGAGGCCCAAAAGATAGAGCAGAACTCACTGATTAACAGAGATTCGACGGATTGTTGAAAATCGGCCTAGATTTTTATTTATAGAATTTTGAAGATTTAATGGCTGAAAATAATTATTTGAGGTATCAAAAGACCTTAAGATTGATTTCAGGGCATAGAAAAATTCTGTGAATTTTATAGTATTTAATAAAATTATTACCCGGTGTACGATTAAGGCGATTTCCCAAGAAATCGGGGAAAAGACCTGAAAATCCCCAAAATATAATTTATTCAAAAATTAATTATGGAAAAATCTAGAGGGCATTTTGGGAAAAGAATAAAGCGCTAGAGAATCAGTGAAAATATTTAGTATTTTTCAAGGCCCTAAAAGAATTTTGCTCTCCGATTGTACGTTTTCAGGGATTTTGGACATGATAAAGTAATCCTGTAAAATTTGAGGAAATCAGGGGCTATTTTGGGGATAATGAATTTGTTATATTCAAGAGGACAATGTGGAGATTAAATGAGGAAGAAAATATCTCCAGAAAAGTAGAAAAATATTTACCAGAATAAAGTTATGTTTACCGGTAAAAAGTGCAATCGGTAAAAGTAACCGAAAGGGATCCAGGTTGGTTAGCCAAACCAGATTTTTACCATCTAGTTACAGCCATAATTGCCACTTTTAAGGAGCCAATAAGAGCTTAGCAATTGTCTCATGTGTGGCATCATTTTAAGCCCTTAGATCTAAACATCGTTAGTAAGTTTCCATCTTAGCCATCCATTCATTATGTTGAGTTTTTATAAACCATTTTTCCTCCTCTTCCACCACCATTTGGCCGAATTTTCCAGCAGCAAAAAGGGAGAGAAGAGCACGCCATTTTCCTCCATAGAAGAGAAGAGCAAGCTTCCAAAAATCAAAGGTAAGAGATGGAAACACCTTAAGTTATACATCAATCTCTTCCTTCTGCTCTCCTCTACAACTTTCGTGGATTGGAATTTTGATTTGGTTTCTCTTTCTCAAGTTCCATGGTTAAGGTTCTTGAGAGCAAAAGTGTAACACCTCTTATTTATCCCTCTTAGCTTCCATTATGATGAGTTGGAACCAATTAATGGCCTCAAACATCTTAAATTGTGAAAAGGGACCAAAATAAAAACTTTCATTTTTAAAAAAATTACTATTCACAGTTTTTCGGGCCAACTTTAAAATTTCATAACTAATTCTAGAAAAATTAAAATCAAGTGGTTCCAACTTCTATTTGAAGCTTACAAATTCCTTTATGAGGGAAAAATACTCATTTGAACAGTAACTGGTCCAACTAGTACATATTCATTCGTAAAAGTGTACTGTTCATACGGTAATTTTTCATTTTCCCAAGATTTTCTGTGATTTTTTGTCAATTTTGGACATTCATAACTTTCTGTATAAAATTCCAATTCCAGTGATCTTTGTCTCATTAGAAACCTTGCAATTTAAACTATTTTTCCATAAAATTTCAGAACATTTGGAATCCATTTACTCTGTTTCACATTATGCCAAAGTTGGGGGTTTAACCAACTTCTCACTTAGCCAAATTTTCAACTTCTTAACTTCATAATTCGACCTAATGATTTCTAAACTTTTCTTAATCATAATAACCTATGTAATTAGGCACTCATAGGGCATACATTAGTTATCATAAGTCCATCATACATACATGAGTTATATTACATGCCACTTTTCAAACTTCAACAATATAATTGAAAGTTTACAGCATAATTTACATTCATACACATGTGCATATTTTTACTTCAGGCATCATGGATTTCCTCCTTACCCTTTGATGTGCTTCCACCTAAAAATGGTTAGTGGGGGAGGGTGAGATTTTTGGAAATCCCAGTAGCAAAACATTCTAACACACATTATAAAATTGCATGACAACTTTCAATATAAGTGTGAATTCATAAAAGTGCAACATGTAACAATGAAATGCATATGGCCATAGCATAAAAAATTACATATTCACACTTTCAATCATCACAAATTTTCAATACAAGTCATGCATAATTCATACACATTTTCAAAGCAATTAAGCTTAAGGTTAGAAGGTCTTGCTACCTTGTGTCTTTAATTTCCTGTTAACTTGAATGCTCTCATATTCACTTTAGGAATCACTCTCTTGCATCAAAATTTAGCCTAAACAATTGTCAACATAATGGCCATTAAACATATGCCATTACCAAAACAAAAATCATTGTAAAACTCTTTTAAAATATCTCTTGAATTACATAAGCCTTAAGACATCAAACTTGTCTTTATGATTTTCTAATGCTTCCATAAACTTGGGGTCACTTTTACCCTACACAAAAACTCATTTTAAACCCATTGGAAGCATCAAAATCATCAAAACAACATTCCTTCTACAAGTTCCAGGTCAGACCGAAATCATACGCACAAGTGCCAAAACATGATTTTTCAAACTTTCATCATGTATAACAACATATTCTTGATTCCAAAACACTTCACATGGATTGTTTAGCTCAAAAAAAAACTCTTCCTCATCAAATATAAAATTGGGCAGCATCTCCCCTTAGGGTTTGAGATTCCAAAAATTCATACAAACATCAAACCCAAGCAAGATATACATCAATCTTCTCCTTATCAAGCAAACCAATTATTTCCTCTAAATCCCTCTCTTTCTCATTTTTCCTCTCATTAACCCTAACTTTCCATCCACCAAAAGAGAGCCAAAATAAAAAATCTAAACCGATAGAAAGGTAGAGGAAGTTGAGAGGAAGAGATTGATGTATAAGTTTGGATGTAAGCTCTCTTACCTTGAACTTCTTGGAGCTTTTCTTCCTCTTTTTCTTCCATGGTGTCATTTTGCTCTCCCATGGCTGAAGAAAGTCATGCAAAAAATGAGGGAGGAAGAGGAAGAGTTATGCTTTAAGTAATTCTCCACTTTAAGATTAATGGCCAAGATGGAAACTTACTAACTAAGTTTATATCCAAGGGCTCATATTAATCCAACTTAAGGCCATTTGCTTGCTTCTCATTGGATGGTAAAATGGTGTCATGATGGCCGCACATGGGGTGAGAAAAATCTGTTTGGGGTTTGGTTACTCTAACCAAACCAAACTCCCTTCAGTTACTTCTACTGATTACAACTTTCATTGATAAAAGTAACTTAATTCCAATAAATCTTCCTCTATTTTTCTGGAGATGTTTTCCTCCTCATTTAATCTCCATGATTCCCTCTTACATATATTCAAATCATCATCCCCAAAATGTCCCTTAATCCAATCACATTTAACAGGATTACTTTATCCTGTCTATAATTCCTGAAAACGAGCAATTTTAGAATAAATCATTTTTAGGGCCTTATAACTTTCTTCATTTTTCATTGATATTTTAGCCCTTCTCTTTTCCCCAAAATACCTTCTAAATGTCCCAAATTAATTTTTGTAATAAATTGTATTTTTGGGGATTTTCGGGCCTTTTTCCTCATTTTCAGGAAAATCGCCTTAATTGTACTTTGGGCAATAATTTTGTAAAATACTATAAAATTCACTGGATTTTTCTAGACTCTGGTTTTTGGTCTTTGAGAACTCCTGATACCTTAAATAAATATTTTTCAACCTTAAATCTTTAAAATTCCATAATTCCTTATACAGACTGAATTTCAATAATTGGTTGAATCTTTAGTAATCAGTGAGTTCTGCTCTATCTTTTGGGCATCTGTGGATTTTTCTGGTTTTTGGTCAACTGTTTGACTTTTTGACTTTAACTTTGACTTTTTCAAATGACCAAAATACCCTTACACTTTCTCTTAATGACCAAAATGCCCTTTCACAGTCTAACTTTTCATAAATTCCCATTTTGCCCTTGACCTTTTGGCCCTTGATCTTTTGGTTTCTGATTCCTGGGACAACTTCCCAGGGGTCACCCATCCAAAAATTTCTCCAGGGCGAGCACGCTTAACTTTACTATTCCTACCAGCTTCATCCACCGGGCCAAATCTAATTCTGCGACTTTCGACCCAACAGTAATCAACTTTTTCCATACTTTCTATCCGTGAGTTTTAACTTGACTTTTGATTACTAATTTAGCCCTTTTTTATCCAATGACCATATTGTCTTTGGTCTTTATACTTAATAACATTTATGTCCCTGACTTACATTCTTAAAAATCTCAAAGCCTTAGGACTAATTTGACTAGGGTCTCTTAAGTCCACTGACATCTCCTTTTTCTGTACTTTTATTTCTGGCCTTGTCTTATCTTATAACTATCGATTTGGCCTCTATGTTGGCTTACAGAAAAGGGTGGATATTACATAAAGTGAGAAAGAGAGGGATTTAGAGCTATTAGTTAGTTGCAAAAGCCTCCTTGAGTTGTAAGGAGCATATTGGTATATATGTTGTTGTTGATTGAGTTGTTTTGCGATTTTGTAAATTTGGGAAATCATGAATATATATAGGGGAGGTGTTGCCCAATTTTTCACTTGAAGTAGGAGAGTTAAAATCAAGCTTTCTCATGCATGAATATGAGTTTGAAAGTAAGGATATGATGATAGAAGTGTTAGAAGTTGGAAAATCACAATGATAGTATTTTGAGAATTCTTCTCGGCCTGACCTGGAAAATGGGGAAGATGAATTGTTTTGATGATTTTGATGCTTCCAATGGATTCAATATGAGTTTTTGTGTAGGGTATAAGTGACCCCAAGTTTATGGAAGCATTAGAAAATCATGGAGATAAGTTTGATGCTCTAAGGTTTATGTAATTCAAGG
>JANTPZ010113352.1:0-10974 GCA_025593235.1 Vachellia pachyceras | reverse complement strand
ATGACTTGTCATTTGTAATTAAAATGACTTTTTTTATTTCAAGTTTAATTTATTTTTAATTTACAAAGTTACTATTCAATTTTAATTTAGTTTTCATGCTTCATATTTTTACTTTTAATTTTAGAAAATAAGTTACTTATCCCACAGTGTTTCTAAACACATTTCCTTTTACAATTAAGTCACTTATCTGAACGTATTCCCAAACGCATTCACTTTTACAAATAAGTCACTTCTTCCACCGCTTTCCCAAACACAAATCACTTTTACAATCTGACTTATTTTTCAATCTGATTTCTCCATAAGAACTTCTGCGTATAAGTTACTTATCCCACCGCTTTCCCAAACGGACCCAATATATACTTTCAATTCTTAACTTGCTTGATTTTTTAAAAATATTAAAAAAATTAAATTCATTAATTTAAAATATTTATAGCTATTTTTTTAAAAAATTAATTTATCTGATCTATTTTTTTCCATTAAAGTTTATTGGGTTAAGCACAGGATAGGAACCTTATTGAAATTGAAATATATTTAAAATATTATACATTAAAAAACAAAGTATGGTTACTAATAAGTGTTTTTATTAATTTATTTTAAATTATTTTATGTAGTTACATGTTTTTACGTGAGAGAAATTCTATCTCCGTTTATAAGGTGTCAGTTTGATTGGATGTTTACAAGGTTTAAACAAGTGTTTAACAATATTTTTTATAAAAAAAATAAATCTTTTTATAATTTTAGTTTGATTTGTTTAAAAGTACTTCAATTACCGCGACCCGCATTTATTCATTTCACTGGGTAAGCAGAGAGAGACCCTGTAAGCGAACTGTAGATCACTTGAAGTAGTCTACCGCCAAACCAAAGCTGCCCTAAAGAACTTTGAAGGCTCATTCGTTGTTGTTACAGAGCTCTGAGTGAGATGGGCAGCTCAGCCGGCGGCGCCGTCGATGGCCGTGCTCCTTCGGTGGACAAGGGCGTGGATTACGCTCAGTACTTTTGTACCTATGCTTTTTTATACCACCAGAAGGATATGCTCTCCGATCGGGTTCGCATGGACTCTTACTTCAATGCTATTTTTCAGAACAAGCATCACTTCAGTGGCAAGGTTTGAAAGCTCATTTATGTCTATTTGGTTCTTCTGAACATTTTTTGGTAGCCGAAACATGTCAAGCCTTTGCTTGACTTCTTTTGATGCTGTCAAGCCGAAACATGTCCCTACGTATAGCAATGTGTTTTTTTTTTAATTCTTATGGGAATGGGTTAAAGAAGTAAGACTTGCCAAAGTTTCAAAAACAATATAACAATAAAAAAAATTTCTTACGTTTCTAGCATGTAATAATGATTTACCGGGCACAACTCTGTTGGGTAGTTAGTTAATTCTGCCTGAATCATGTAACATTGATTAAACTTGTTATTTATAATTTTATGTGGGACTGGTTTTGGGCTGACTTAAGTGATTTAAATGTTGAGAAGACTGTTTTGGATGTGGGAACTGGAAGTGGCATTCTTGCGATATGGTCAGCACAGGCCGGAGCAAGGAAAGTTTATGCAGTCGAAGCAACTAAAATGGCAGAACATGCTCTCGCTCTTGTCAAAGCAAATAATCTTCAACATTTGGTTGAAGTAATTGAGGGCTCAATGGAAGATATAACTTTACCTGAGAAAGGTCAGCACACTTTGCTAGTTTGCTCAATCTATTATCCAATTTCGGAACGTCCCTTTTTTGGTGGTGTTTATCAATGTCGATTTTTCATTGTCTTATTGCTAATTTTCAATGTCACGCCACTTGCAGTTGACGTGATAATCTCTGAGTGGATGGGATATTTTCTTCTGCGTGAATCTATGTTTGATTCAGTAATATGTGCTCGTGACCGCTGGCTCAAACCAACAGGTGTGATGTAAGTATTATGTTATTTTTGTTGTTGAAATAGTAATAAAGTATACATTACGTGAATCAATGTTCAGCAGTTTGTTACTTTACATGCACAAACACTTTCACATTCTTCCATCGATGTCTCAACTAGGGATGAAACTGCTAATCCTACTACTAACCGGAACCACTTGCTTATTCTTATTTCTTAGTGTCTAAGTTTCTGGATTAATTCTATAGCATTTAGGCACAAAGGTGCCATCAGTTAATTGTAAAACTAAGAATCGAATCTCAAGCTCCATGTTTACCTGTTTAAATTAAAAATAACTCAATTTTTGTGTAGCTTCCTCAGTTAATATGGAGCATATATCATTGTCTTTTAATTGTAATTTGTTGAGTTTCGCGGCTTAGTAGACTGCTGTGCCTCATTGCTCTTTTGGTGGCTTGCCAATGGTGAGATGTATACACTACTTGTCATTCATTGCTACATAGGCATTATTACTTTCAAGAAATTCTTTGATGGCTATTGGTATTATGTTTGGATTTGGTTATTTGACGAACTTCAGTGTAATAGGTATCCTAGTCGTGCTCGCATGTGGATTGCACCTATTAGGACTGGTTTAGTAGATCACAGAATGGGTGATTACCATTCAGCTATGGATGATTGGAACAACTTTATTGATGAAACAAATACATGCTATGGTGTTGATATGAGCGTTCTAACAAAGCCTTTTGCTGAGGAGCAGAAGAAATACTATCTACAGGTAAATTGCAATATTGCACATTCAGTGCACCTTAGATTTGATGTATACAGTTAAAAAAATGAAACTTAGTGTGTTTGGAAAGCCGACCATCCCTCACTGTAACACTTACCTATGATTGCAAAATTTATTTTTCTTGTACATATAAAAGTTTGGCAATGTCTTTACTCTAGAATTGCATAGTTGAAATATCTGCTAGCTAAATTATGTATATCTTTGCTTTCTTATGAGTGGGTTTCTTAAATTAGATCATTGGATGGACATTGCTAGTTTTATTTGAAATTTGGCTTCTGTTAGCTTTACCTGTTCTGATTTCATTTTATACTGATTTATGGTCTTCTTCCTTGCCTGCTCAAGTCTCTGTGATATTTTTGTAGACATCAATGTGGAACAACCTTCAACCAAGCCAAGTTATAGGGACAGCTGCTGTAATAAAAGAGATTGATTGCTTAACTGCTACTGTGGCTGATATAAAGGAAGTTAAATCAAAATTTTCTTCGTCAATAACCACAGAAAACACAAAGCTTTGTGGGTTTGGAGGGTGGTTTGATGTTCATTTTCGGGTAAGCTAATAATATATGGTGTCTCCTTTTGTTATGTTAATGCTCTCAAATTTAATGTCTTGTTATTTCCTGTTTTCATTCTCAAGGGAAGGGTTGAAGATCCAGCTGGACATGAGATTGAGTTAACGACAGCTCCTAGTGTAGATTACAGCACTCACTGGGGCCAACAGGTTTGTGCTATGCCTGCATGTTGGTTTTTGATTTTTCTGTGGTGTCAATCATTGTCTTTTTGCTTAATATCGGTTCATAACTTTGAGAACAGTTGAACGTCAATGAAGGAGCAGGCTGTCTTTTTAATTACGCTCATACTTCATCACTTTTATTGAAAGAGAGATAGACTTTCTTTAATTAGCAGGGTTTTTCTTTGTGCTTCAATTGATTGGTCAAAGTCCGAGTTTATGGCTATTTTCATGGTATCTTGTGTCTCAAACTATCTGGAGTCAGTTGCACGGTGCCTGTTCCTTTTTTGCAATTCCATATTAAATGGTATTGTCATCTTACGCTCTAAACTATTTGACAGGTTTTCCTATTGCATCCTACACTCCACGTCAGTGAAGGTGATCATTTAAGCATTTCTTTCTTCATGGATCGCTCAAAGGAAAACCATCGGCTAATGGAGGTTGAGTTTGAGTGTGATGTTCGACAGCATTCTGGCAAGCCCCTTAAATCTTTCAAAAATAAGTACTACATCGAATGACATTGACGATTCCTTATTCTGAGGACAGGCAGCAATATTTACGGTAGGTTTACAGCACATGATTTCCTGAATTGTGACATTTTATATAGTTAGGGTAGATTTCCTATCTTCATCCTGTTCTTGCAGTTGATTTTTCTTAAATTGACTTCTTGTCCTCAAGAAGTAGAACCTCTCATTGAATGCATGTTAGCTTGTAGGGATATTTGCCGCCACAAAAACAAAAGTTAATCGGTATAATTTTGTGACACCATAATGTTAACTCATGTCTCTAGCGTTAAAACTGATTTTTTTTTTTTTGTATGAAGCAATTAGAAGTCGGAATCTGTAAAATATAACCTACCCTTCGATGCTTTAATGAAAGCATACTGTAGAATCTATATCTTGAATTCGTCAGCAATGAACATATGATTTCTTAACAGATGAGACTGATGCTTATCTTTCTGGTGTCAACAGTATTTATTCTGATAAAGAAAAAGGAAGGAAGACAGTTGCACGCACTTTTTTTTGGCTCAAACTCTGAAAGTATGTGGCATTTTTGCTGTATAAAGATATTCAGTTCTGATGTTGCTTGTAACGCAAAGCGAGATGTGCTATTTATGAGAATTTTAGCTGTGAGGGCTTTTCTGAACAATAGTTTTTCGTTGGCAATTATATAGAGGGAAAATGAAATGCTGCTGACTAATCATATGCCCAAAGTGTAGCGTTATGCTGGATTAACCATGCTTCTACATACACCATGCTTCTACAAACAAAATAAATTGACAATCTCAATAAATTGTTCAATGCCATGCTAGTTTCTCCATTTCTTTTGTCAATAACTAGTATGTCTCGTTTTTTTTATTGATTAACAAATTTTGTTTTTCCAGGTATCTTCATTTGTTCTTTCCTTAGAAACGTGGTTTTGAAAGCAATGAGTTAAGATTGGAAGAAAAGAAAAGGAAATGATTTCTTAAAGAAGAAACAGTAGAAGACTTGAACCAACTGCTTTGCTTCAATGCTTTGGTTTCCTTGCTTTACAAGCTGGTTGGTTAATTCTGACATAGGCCAACCTTAAAACACAGACTTGCGGCAACCAACCACGTCATCGTGTGTCATCACATCTTAAAAGTCTCAGTAATATCTGGTTTGATTATCATTAACAATTTGACCAGTCATCAATAACAATATATTCTTTTTATAATACCATGCCAAATATGTGAGATTTATATATATTAAAATATCTTAATTAAGTATTTTAATATCAACGATATATAAAAAATTGATATCTACTTATGAGTGCCAATAAATATCAATTAATATTATTATATCAAGAGATTATTTATTCAGAAGATACAAACAAATATAGTTATATAGGGTTTTATTTTTAATAATAGTTTTTCTAATATTTGATGATATAGTGCATTCTTAAAAAATAAAAATAGCGAATCGGATTGCAATAAATGTTTGATAAGATCCAATTAAACTAGACATTAGTTTCTTTTGCCAATAGTTTTTAATTCTTTTTTCCATCAATTTTTTAATTCAATTTAACAGTATGTATTCATAGGATTTAAAATATGCCTGTGAAAGCCAACTGACAAGTCTTTTTTTAAATTCTATCAATTAATACATGTAGCTTTTTTTTTTAAAAAAATATCCGATTGATGAATTAAAATTGATTGATAATATTTGATTGATAGTGAATGAATCATAACATTCATACAAACTCCCTATTTATTTGAGTGATTATTTTAATAACATGAACTGAGAATGAAATAACAAATATATAGAATAAATAATTTAATTTTGGCCCAAACTAAATTGCTTAAAAAATTATATACTATAATTGTACTTGGATTCTATTATTTTCATCTAAATATATTTAACCCTAAACAGAAAATTTTGTAGGAAATAATATTAATGTATGGTAATTGGGTTATTTAAAAGCAATGTTTAAAATTAAATAATTTAACATATATAATTTGTTGGCAAATAAACAAACAGATAAGTATGCAGTATATTTTTTTGGGTATACACTTTTATATTAATAAATCTAGCCTAATTTCTTAATTCATGTTTACCATTAAAAGAAAAATATTCGGTCTTAAATAATTAGATTAGTTATACTGAGAGATATAGACAAAGATGATACATACACAATTCTTTTTCTTTAAAAGTAGGATGCCTTATTATCTGTCTTGATCTTTTAAAATTTAAAATTTGTGGTTATTATCCTCAAATTCTATTTTATGTTAAAGTATAAATTTAGTCTTCTATATTATCATTAATCTTCAATTTAATCCCTTAATTTTAAAAAGTGCATTTTTAATATTTTAATTTTAGCATTATTAATTTCTAAAAATGCTGACTCAGATCCTATAAATATTAATAAAACGTGATTTAATCTTTAATAAAATATTTTTATATTAAAAATTAATATTTATATATATTTTAACATTATTCCACTATAGAAACATGGAACTAACCACGTTTAAAATAAAATATTAAAAATGAATTTTTTAAAATTAAGAAATTAAATTAAATTTGATGAAAATTTAACATATATTTTTAACTTTATTTTATTTAAAATATTGATTTATACAATCTAATAAAAATTCTAACCGTTTTATCTTTTAACAGAGTAAAATCAATTTTAAATCTAAAGAACGAAAACCCAAAATAGAACTAAAATTTGACATCAAATGTTATAATAATCCTTAAAAATTCCTATTCAACCAATAAAGTCGCAACTCGACGAAGCTATTCTTGGACAGTTAGCAAGTTGGCAAAGGGAATTCTTCCTATTTTCTTATTTTTATTTTGTTTTTAAATTTTCCCTAAAACCCTTAAAAATTTCTTTTTTGGCAAACACGCTACTTGATATGATAATTAGTTATACGAACAATGACAAAAATTCTAATTTGCATCAACCAGCAACGATCGATTTTGGATTTCACAATCAGGAGAGTGAAATTCAAAAGAGCAGAGAACATTGTCTTCTCTGAATCGGAACAAGGTCAGTGAAATTTTCTTCTTCTAAAAAATTCGATCGTCTTATGGTGCCATTCCGTGTAGTGATTCAGCTTCTGATTTTACATCCTCTGCTTTGATCGTTTCTGTTCTTAGGGAACTATTGATTTCGCTTCTGTGGAGTTTTTTTTTTTCATTTTTTTTGGTTGCATACGAGTTGTTCTTCTTAACTTTTTGAGTCCATTTTATTTGACTTTTTTTTGTTGGTTGCTAAGAAGACGGAAGAAGAGAATCAGAATTCTTCCGTCTGGTTTCCGTTGGCCTGATATAGTAATGAGTTATTTCCTGGTTTTATCTGCTTGCTTTCTTCTAATATGACAAAACCTTTGGGAAAAAAAAATAAAGAAAACCCCCAAACTCAGCCAAATTACTGGCGCGAAGCTCAGTTGATTGGTTTCTCTACCTCCAGATTCTGAACTTCATTCGATGAGATGAAATCGGTTCAATGCCATTCATTCTTTTGATCAATGGCACTTCTGTCATGACTGATCGATACGTATTTCTGTATTTGTGATCGTGTACGTCTTAATTTGTTTTTATAGTTTCCGTCATATGCTTCGAAGACAAATGTACAACGAGTTCTGTATTTAACTTTCTTTGGCCCTTCACTGTTTGTTATATTTATCAAAATTCGAAACTTTATAGATGCATACGCTTTGTCAATTTCATGCTTTTTCTTTCTTTTGATACAATTTTCATGCTCATTTTATAATCAGGTTCTTGCTGTTTTTCATCTTCTCGATGATCAAGATCTGAATTCAAGCAACAGGTGCTGGTTGAAATTTGCGAACAATATATTAGCAACTATGAAATTCAAGAAAGGGGCTAAGGTGGAAGTTTTAAGCAAAACAAATGTGCCTTCTGGCTCCTGGCGATGTGCAGAGATCATCTGCGGTAATGGTCACCATTACGCTGTTAGATATTATGGATATGACGATACTTCTTGCAATGAAATTGGGGAGAGGGTACCCAGGAAAGCCATAAGACCATGTCCTCCTGTTCTTGAAGTCACAGAGGATTGGAGGCCGGGTGATGTGGTAGAGGTCTGTCAGAATTCTTCATGGTCAATGGCTGCAGTTTTGAAGGTTTTGAGGAAGAATTACATATTGGTCAGGCTGGTTGGGTCTTCTTTGGAATTTAAAGTGGACAAATTTGACATCCGGGTGAGACAGTCTTGGCGAGATGATAAATGGATTGTGGTTGGAAAGGTACCTTTCATTAGCCTTGATTTTCAATTCTGAATGTTGTTATTTCCAGTCATCTTACTCAGCAATTTCAAGGTTCAAAAAACCGGATCGGACAACGAACCGGTCGAGACACTGGGTCAAGGGTCAGAGGTCGAACCGGGGTCGAACCGGGGGTCGAACCGGCTATATAAAAAAATTCAATTTCTTTAATACATTATTTTTGCCAATAGTTACTAATGGGAATTTCTAGAAAACTGTGGATTATGACAAGTTTCTAGTCATGTTATCTCTCAATAGTTCTTGTTTCTTTGATTCTCCTCGTTTCACTAGTAAATGCTAAATAAAATGTAGCTTCACATTTTGTTCTCTGTGTCACTGTTTGTTGACCATCCATGTTATAGCCTTATAGGTTTTGAATATTGGTTGATTATTCTCCCTTGAAGCAGGGGGCTTCCAGATGTGAGAATGGAAAACGTGATGATACACTTGCTCCAAGGCTTTATTTAATGTCTGGTGCCCAAGTTCAGGAAAAAACCTTGAAGACAAAACGATCTTTTGATGATGATTATCTTTGTGACAAGAAAAATGTGAATTTTCTGAATTCCCATCTTGGTTCTAAAACATTGAAGCGAAGCAGCCATTCACAAGTTGAGTTATATGCAGAACCTCCCCTGAAGCTGAGAGCAACAAATAATGAAGGTAGATATCAGAGAGCAAGAGTTGCATATCCATCCACGCTGCTCAAGCAGGTAGATAGTGTTGCTATCCCAAGGGACATTCAAGTTGAAGAATACGAAGGTACTTCTCTAAACAACACAAAAAATATGTTTTATACGACAGATAAAGAGAGGAATAAACACACTGACATTATTGGTTGTTCATTTGCAGGAAACTTTGAAACAAATGATGCTGATGAGGTCTCAAGCTCTGTTTGTAGTTGTAGCATCAATGACTGCAATTTGAATAAAGTGCATTATCCTATATATGCAGGTCTTGCATCTTCTGATGCTGAATCTGCGTGCCATCCTAGATATGAGGAAGGGAATCATTCCCATTTATCAGACGAAGAAATGGCAGCAGAAATCCATAGGTTAGAGTTGCATGCCTATCGTTCTACAATTGAGGCATTGCATGCTTCAGGACCCTTAAGTTGGGAACTAGAAGCTTTAATGACAAATCTTCGTCTTTATCTCCACATATCAAATGATGAACATTTAATGGAGATAAGAAACTTGATTTCTTCTGAAAACAGTATACCTGTCAAATGATTGGGATTTTTTTTATAAATCAATACAATTCTGAAGTCATAGGTCATTATAGGAGGTTCTTCTCAGCATTGTTCAACTGTAAGAAGCTAGATGAGATAGACAGTTCACTTAAATTTTAAGCTACTTGGTGATTTAGTTTGATCATTGATGTGAATGTAAATGATAAACTTCGAGAAGAAATGAATATCTCTTATTTGTATATTTGTTCTTTTAGCCTGTTGGCTGTTGTAGTGGACATACTTGATGAAGATCTTTCTGGCACCATTCTTCATTTTTGGTTTTTGTAGACAGTTGGCAGATATTAGTTGATTACAGAAATTTGAAATCAAGTGGTATCTTAAAAATGTTGATTTATCATTGATTCTTTGCGACTGTTGTTTCATACGCTTCTAATTTTATGGTTCGTACATCTTTTTTCTAGTTGTAAGGAAGTTATTATTTCTTTCTGATTGCGCAAATATATACCATGAGATGTTCCTTGTGTAGTATTGAAATTGTCTCAATTGCTCCATAAGTTGGCAGCATAAGCAATGTCATTTGAAGATACTAGTAATTCTTCCCCTGCATTTTCCAGGGGCCATTATGGAGGCATATAGATGTTGCTTCCTGGTGTCTACAGATGATAGTGCTTGCCATTTTCTTCTTCGTGTAGGGAATGGCTGGGTTTCTAGTATGTCTCTGGATAAGCCAGCAATTCCATAAATTTTGGGAGTTCTGCATTCTTCCTCTTTTGGCCGCCTGTAAGGCTCAAATGTGTTTTGCCGAAGGTAACAAGCTCAGAGTCTTGTGGCTGCCATGGGCTGGCTGTCGTTATTTGTAGATACTTAATAGGTTTACTCGAACTCTTACTTGAAATAACTAACACTATCTTCTGCGTACAGTCTTTAAAGGGATTATTATGTGTCAAAGCCTGGTTAATAGTCTGAATATTATTTGTTAATGATTTTGGAATGCTAATATTCTGGTAACAAGGCAGAAGCTTAGGGGAGACTGAGTTGTGGTGAATGTCCGTTGTATTGATTAATATTCAGTGATCAAATATAAACCAATGGTAACATAATCAGGTGTTATCATTGCCCAAGTTGCATTAGGCAGCAGCTGCGAAGTGTTTAGTCCTGGATTTGGATCTTTAGCATGTTCTTACCAAACATGTGTAATTTACTCGTGATATTGCTGAATTAATTAGATTGTACGCATTTTGACCAAAAAAAAAAAATTAGGGCCTGCTCATATGTATTATTGTATAAATAATAACTAGAACAAGTTCTCTTCTTGGGGTGGGATGCATACATTTGAAATTCCTCAATGACTTGTTGGTGCATCTCTGTTCAGCTGTGGTCAAATAGCATGGAGTCCCGATGGCTCTTGGAGGCACTTGGTGTCAGAATATGGCTCTTAAAGCTAGAATGACACAAGGTATGCTTATATGGGATCTATATTGCATTAGAATATTCTCCAATACTGAGTGATATTACAATACATCGCTAATGAATCTGGTTATATTTGCTTTATAAATTGTTATACTTGCTCTCTAATTGGCAATCTCAAGTATCTTCCTCTTTCATAATTTCAATCAACAGAGGGTTCTCTTCATTACTCTCTGGCTTGAGCTGTATATG
>JANTPZ010113350.1:0-71441 GCA_025593235.1 Vachellia pachyceras | reverse complement strand
GTAAATCAACTCATCACCTAGTCAATGCCCAGACATCCCTATGTTCCCAGATGTTCCGCAAGGTTTGCTTTCTTTCTGTTTCAGTATGATGCCTTTTAGCATTGCTAGACTTCTGGCATATAGCATAACATTTTTGTTAAGAACTGGGCTCAATCATTCTACAAAAGACAAGTTAAGCCAGCAGCCCAGGAGTCAGTCAGGTCAAGCATGGCTTTGATGCTGGTTTTATGCAAGATAATGAGCTTCTGAATTGATGTTAAGCTGGTTCACTCAATTTGTTGCTAAACTTACTTGGAAAATGTCTGAAAACTTCAGTTTTTCCATGGTTCTGTCAAAAAATAAAAAAAGGAAAAAAGTTTGTAGTATTTAGAAAAATAAACAAATTACTCCAAACTAATCATGCTTTTTTTTTTGTGGTTTAGTTTTTTTTAGTGGGGAGGGGGTAGTGGCACTGCGCTTTCTTATACAATGTATTCCAATGCCATACCAATACAATCCCAAATCTACTCTCAATGAACCTTAAATAGCATCGGATTTTAATCTTATTCCTACTTAAACAGAGTTCAACCGCCCAAGTTCATCAATATGTTAATATCAACATTAATGCTCAGCTGCTGGGAAAGTTGCAGCATGACAAAGTGGGACAGAATTGCACAAAAGTGAAGTAAATTCATTTTACAGAATACATGTATTAAGTAATAATGCAGATTCGACAAGCCCTTACCTGGGTCTGCATATAATCTCCAGTCACAATATATGACACTGTGCGAAGAGCAGGAATAAGAACCGAAGGAGATGTACTAATCGACCACAAACACCTGCCTCAGATAGATTTGAAAGTTCCCGGCAAGCATCTGTGAAGACTTCTTCATCATTGGGAAAAAAAAAACCAACCTTTTCTAAAGCCGGAAGCGCTGGCCTCACCCACTCCCGCCATCTCTATCCTATGCGGCTTTCGCTCCATTTTTTCTGTTTTTTTTTTTTGGGGTTAACGTTCGAAGACAGGAAAACTGATTGTGGATCGTTGGATTAGATAGTTACTTTGGTGGTAATTGTAACCGTCAGATTCAAAATATCTGTTTGGAGCGTGGATAAAGAACGACCATTGTCATTTGACAGAGTGCTTGTTTTGCCTCTTTGACTATTTTCTCTTTTGACTGTTCTATGTTCAGATTAAATTTGTCAAAAAAAATACTCGGAAGAAATTACTGCAAGATCAAAAATAAAAATTTAATTACTCAAGCGTTCAAAAATCCTTTCTCCCAACGGAATTCAGTAAGGTTGCATGAATATACTGTTTCCAAACACTACCACATTTTAACAACAAATCATTACTAATGTGAGATTTATTACAAATTTATAAATACTTTAAATTGATAAAAATATATTAGGTTAACAAATTTAAATGGTGATACTAGAATTAAATTTTAACATATTAATTTTTAATTTAAATTAACATATTGAAAAATATTTACAATAAAAATTGATAAAGATGCATTTGAACATCAACAATTTATCTTTCGTAATATAAAAATGTTATATAGAATGATTAAACGTTAAGCACGTTTTGTCGGCATTTAATTGTTAAATCATCATTTAAATTTGTGGAGTTAACCTTTTTTTTTAATTACTCTAACATGTTAATATTAGAAGTATTGAAAATACATTTTATAAATTTAGGCACAAATCTGAAAATGTAAATGTAACAATTATAAAAATCCGAGGCATTGTTTAGCCTTTTTTTTCTTCAAATGACAAGTGAGAACCATCATTAAGATCTAAATTTTTCAGTATAAAGAAAAATGTGATAGAAAAAACACTTTCATCAATTACCACTTTAAATAGAAGGTAGTTTTTATCAAAGATATTAAAAATACTACGTAATTCATTATTTTTCTTCCCATTCTAGAGGAGCATTAAAGAATTAACCGGATAAATAATGTTGGGTTAAGGTGTAAGTTTATCCTAAAAATTCTCATTAGATAATGTTGGGTATTAAAAAAAAATTTAGGAACAATGTTACTTAAAGTTAACCAAAATGTGTTAGTGTAGGATTTGACCAAGAGAGGTGTGAATTAGTCAATTTAAAAATTAAATTGAAAAACACAAGATTAAAAATAATTTCACCAAGTAGAGAGAATAGCAGATGAACACAGAAAATTTATACTGGTTCGATCCTCCTGACTTACGTTCAGTCCTCAGAGCACCTCTGAGCTTTTAATCCACTATTAACAAGAGAAGCCAACACTGCTTTTACAATGGAGATTTTCATTCCCCCTTACTCAATGCAATGAAACAGAGTCTAGCACTCTCTGTTTTTTTACAAATTCTCAGCCCAATTGATTCAAGGTCCTAACCTTAAATTTCTCTCAAATTTATAAAAGATATTGCTCAAATAAACTCTCTCAAAGAGTAGATAGCAAGTGATGAAGTTCAGAAAAGAATATTGAAACTTTGACAGAGAATACAATAAATGCTTTGAATGCTCGTGAAAAATGTTCGTGTTTTTTTTTTGCAATAAGTTCTGATGCTTTTATAGATGAGGAGTAATGGAAAGCCGTTAGAGACATTTAATTGCCCGTTACTCTCATCAACCACCTCTTCTTCTTCACCATTAATGCTTCATTAAATGCATTACGGGAATGTTGGCGAGGACGGCTTGATTTATGCTATTTTTCTGTAGGCAGTGTACACAGCTTTTTCTTCTCCCATGATTCTGTGTATCTGCATTTATGATGGTACGTGAGATTCAAACGTTGTTTAGCACGAATGAGGAAAGCTGCAGAAAGCAGGTAAAAGCTATCAGAGAAATATAGCCATTGAGAAAATAATGCTCGAGTGTTTATTACATAATACTCGAGTGATGATCAAGAATTTTTGAATTTTACAACACAAAACTCGAGTTTTAAAGCTCAATGCTTCAGTGTTCTAAACATTTTGAAATTGCTCGAGTGTTTGCCAAGAGTGCTGCAGATGATTTTGAAATTCAGTGCAAATACTCTAGTGTTGAAATTCTTGTACTCGAGCGTTAGGAATACTTTTAGCTATTACTCGAGTGATCAGAGAAAAGCTAGAAGTGCAATATCACAATACTCGAGTATTGATACAATAATACTCAAGTGTTGTTACTTTTCTGTCATTACTCGAGTGTTAGGATGGAAGTGTTGTGTTTTTAGAAGAGATGGTGCTCGATACTCGAGTATTCAAAAGTCAATACTCGAGTGTTGTCAACACTTTCACCTAATACTCGAGTGTTGTGCTTGAAGTGTTGTCTTTCGTTTGAAAACTTTGCCTAATACTCGAGTGTTGAAAATGAGCACTCGAGTGTTGGTAACACTTTCTCCCCAACACAAGTGTTATGCTTCAAGTTCAAGTATTTTGACTCAATACTCGAGTATTCAAACTCAATACTCGAGTATTATCAATACTTCCATCTGTAACTTGAGTATTATCCTTCAAGTGTTGGGTATTCCTTTCAAAGACAAGTCACGATACTCAAGTGTCATAATATAATACTCGAGTGTTTTCAATACTTCAACATCAATACTCGAGTTTTACATGAAAGTATTCTGCCATAAACACCAATACTCGAGTATTCAAAATCATCACTCGAGTGTTTATAACACTTTCCCTTAATACTCGAGTTTTCACTTAAATTGTTGATTCTCAGAAACATTTTAACTCACAATACTCGAGTATTGAAGTTCAGAACTTGAGTATTATCAACACTTTCAACAAAAACTCAAGTGTTGTCTGAAAGTATTGACTTTTATCTAATGAAAATGCTTGATACTCGAGTTTTAAAATACAGTGCTCGAGTATTCTCAATACTTTCACACAAACTCGATGACTTGATCCCTTAACTCGAGTGTTTTACTAAAAACACTTAATCATCAACAATTTAAGCTTTATAATTCCTGAAATTAGTTTGTCATCATCAAAATAAGGTATCAACAAAATGGAGTATCATCACATTGGCCTTGGTCTGAAGAGTCTTCTCTGTTGACCTATAGAGAGATAGGTCCCCTCCAGCTTACCCACACCTACCGTAAACGGATTACTGAAAGAAACCTTCTTTCTTCGATCGAATATCAAAATAAAAGTTCAGGGTTGTGAAAGTGTCACATTTAAGCCTTACTGAAAAAAGTCTTTGATGTGAGGGTTGGTAGTGTTCTCTTTCTTGGGATTCGAGCCAAGGCTTGGTGCGAGATGGGAAACACATGTCAACGCAAAAATATGTCAGATTAGCCACCGAAAACAGAGGGTGATGGTTAGAATAAGAAGAAGAAAATGGAAATTGTGCCAGAAGAGATTGTGGATTATCTAATGGAAGAGAAGGAACATGATGTGAGCAGAAAGGATGGGAATGTTCCAGCAAATGGAAAACTCAACCTATGTCATACAAAAACTCTCTGATGGGGTACAATGGCTTGGCAAATGGAAGCTATTCTATGGAACAAGATGGCCTTCTCTTTGAAGATAAGGACACTTTTTGGAAAATTCCAGAACCTACAGAAGAAATAAAGAGACTAAAAAAATCTACCCAGTGGTTCCTATATCTCAAGAAGAATACAATGAATGGTGTAAGCCCTGGAACTCCTCTCTAGTTCTAACTGTGCTTGGACGAAGGTTCAATCTCTACATGCTTAAATCCCATTTTGCCAAGCAATAAGGTCTATATGAGTTTGAGCTGATTGATCTACCAAATAACTACTTTGTAATTAAATTTACAAACCAGGAGTAATGGAAGTAGCATTATAGGTTAGTGCTGTACGGGGGTCCCTGGGTGATATTCAAACATTGCATTCTTATTCAAAGATGGACAGACACCTTACTTTAATCAATTCAAGAACCCACTGAGGAGTATTATTACATGGGTCCGCATCCCACAGATTCCTCTACATAACAAGACTTGGGGAACGCATTAGTCGCCCACTCAGAGTGGACTTCATACTCTATCAAACCACACAGGATCAACAACCAAAGTGGAGAGAGGCATATATGCAAAAGCCTGTGTGGAATTAGACTTACAGAAAATTCTTGTACCACATGTTATAGTTGCTAACGATGCTTCAACGTTGAATATAAAGGTCTCAAACTCATTTGCTTTGAGTGTAGCCGCTACGGTCATCGAAGGGAGGCTTATCCCTGGAAAAAAAGCACCAATAACGCTGAAGGAGCTACTCATGCTAACACGCCAAAAGAACAAGGCCTTAGAACTGCTTAAGACTCGTGTGGGGGCTAGGGCGATGGAGCCTCTTGAACGACAGAAGGTCTGGGCTCGCGTGGCGACCAAGGTACGCGTCGGCTGAGAGTATCGGGAAACGACCTCGACTCAACCAGGGGACACAACAATGGCGATGCTCGAATGAGAGGCGACCATGATTTGAATGGAGGCCAAGGCGCGATCGGTGGTGAGTCGGTGACACAAGGGGGAAGGCCGACGAGCTGAGGAATCGACCGATAACTCAACTTTGAATGCTCAACGAGAGGACATTTGAGACATCGACATCCCAGGACACCTTTGAGCCTTGGATGCTGGTCTTTCGGTCAGCGCCTTACCGACAAGCAAGGAACATGGGTTGCAGATCAGCCAGTAGTGTCGCTGCTACAGGTGTCAGAGATGAGGTCGCCTTAGTCAAGTCTTCAAGATTTAAAGCTTTAGCTCAAATGGAGAAAGAGACAGCGAGGACTTTGGCTCATAACACTAACGTAAATGAGGAAATGTTGCAGCTTGCAAATGGGAAAGGAGGGGAAAGTGGATAAAAGAAATGGGGGGAGGACAGAGCCAAGCATCTGATTCAAGGGGATGATAAAATCCCAAGGAAAAATAAAAAAGAAATAAGCCAAAGTTCAAGTGGGCCACAAGGGAAAAATAAGAGTTTAATGGGCCAAGAAGTGAAGCCTAATGGGCCTAAAAAGGGACACACAAATGGTCTAAATGGAGGGCCCCTTTTAATTCAAATGAGATAGGAAATGGATCAAGATAGAAACTTTAGACAGGCAAGCCATTCTCTTCAATCTTCGTAGGATAACTTTCAGCCCTTTGAAAGTTCCTTGTCTCTCTATGATTGGTACAAAGAGGTAGGATGAGGCCACGAAGGTATTGGATAATTTCTTGAAACAGTGAGTGTCGGCCCAACCATCAAGAAAGCCCATATGATGGATGCAGCCTAACCCACTGGGAGCGATAGGATGAATAGAAGTAGAACCACATCAAGAAGTCCAAACAGAGAAGTAAACTACCAATCGTCCGTGAGTTCAACAAGTGAAGGGATTGGACCAGCACTCTCACCTAAGAAGGTTCGATCCCAGGAAAGGTCACTTTGTTGTGGCTCCAGTCGCGGCGCTTGGAGAGGTATCTCCACAGCTTAGTGAAGCTAGGTGATTCTACCTGTGTGGCTAGATCTGAAAGGGCTTGCTTGTCTTGCTCCGATGTTCACAGGGACAGATCTCAGTGGATCATGAGTTAGGTTCCCTGCCCTTGTATCGTGAGTGAGCCCAACCCTTATAAAAAAAACAGAGGAGTAAACTTTTTCAGGATAGCAACGTAATGAGATTGAATTTGAAGTTTAAATTCTACCATGACACCCATAACATACAAGAACAACGTTACAAAGACGGCTCGCATGATGCTCCCGTGCTCATCGAAGAGGGCTAGGTTCTTATGCTGGAATTGAAACAGCACATCACCACCTATTGTTGTGTTCAGAAAAATTATGACAGCATATAAAGCTTCGTCTCGTACCCGGTTTGAACTGCAGCCACAAAAAAGGAAGTGATGAATAAACCGAATGAGCATCATGAAGTAGCTCGTAATACCAATAATGGGAAGAAGAAGAGGCTAAGCAAATAGTAGAAACCAAAGATAAATGAATGTTGCTGAGTTGAAAATAGTTGGAGTTAATGATGTGTGGGGAAACCTTTAGGGAGAGCTGAAAGCAGATCGAGTTAGAGGCATGTTGGGCGGAGCTGCTCCAATTTGCTGGTTGTCGACTAGGATCAGAAGACAGAGAAAGAATGAACAGAAAAGGAAAGAAAGAGAAGAGGTGGGCAGAGAGTGGAGAGGCTGAAGCAGGCAAGAGAGATGTGTGTGTGTGTGTGTGGGGTAAGGGACTTGCTATAGATCCCAATAAAATACACACACGTCAGAAAAAGGCAAACATTGCAAGAATATGGAAGGGAGCATTTTTACTTCTACGATTCCATTAGTTTCAAACATTGCAAGATGCTGGTCCATATATATTTGGGAGCGGAGATGCTAGTCCATGAATCAGATGCAGATGGCAAAAGTGGCCAGGTTTCACATTCTGATTCCAAACTCCTCTTTCTCTGCTCTTTTAAGCCGATATTTTAATTTGGTGATTCGTAACCAGGACGCCTTGAACTACAACAGTACAACGTTATCGATCTATTCCTCCGGTCAAAGGAACTACTCGTTTATTTCCAATCTCTTATCTTCCGTTTGATGCAATTTGTTCGATATAATGCATTTTTCCTTGGAGCAATTTGAATCCACGAATTATGTAAACTAGAGACTCTTCCAAGATCGCGCCAAATCAATACCGAAAAATTTAAAGGGCTATATAGTGGAAGTTTAATGACGTGGCGTGGCATCAGCCACAATTTTGAGTTTTTTTTTTTCAAGCGGTGAGGGTGAGGGAACGGAGGATGAGAGGAGGTGACGTCGCTGAATCGGATGGCGCTTTTCCCCTCATCTTGTCTCTCTTAGCAATTATACCTTCTAGAATTTGGTAATCACGTTCATGTAAGTTGAGATAATTCCTCTAACATATTTATATATTGTAAACCGTAAATTATGTTAGAAAGTATTTATGATTAATCTAAACAGATCCGTTCACTACCAAATTTTCTCCTAAGCCAGAGCCATAAAGCCCTATATGAGATCCTAACAACGTTATGACATGCTCTAAAGAATTTGTACTATCTTAGATAATAAATATAAAATTTAGTAGACTTAATTGGAGATATTAAATGAACTAAATAAATTATTTAATTAAAACACACATGCATATTGTATCATTAAATTGTATATCATTTTATAAATTACGAGAATTAATTTGGAAAAAATTGATAAATTTATAAGTTAATTAGCTTGATTAACCTCTTCACAAAAAGTTAACTAACTTTTAGATTTAAGATAAAATATAGTGTACATGTACACAAGACTAGAATGATATTTGAATCAAAACTTGAAGTGCTAAAAACATTAAATTTTGTGATTACCATTTGGTGCATTGGAATTGGTTTTTATGGAAATGTATATGCAAATAGATATGTATATTTAATTAAAACAACTAAATTGATCTTATTAATCTATCCAAATCAAATTAGGGAAATAGATACGTTAGGTTATGTGCAAGGGGTATCACATATATACCAATGCATCTAACGTCACGTTGTGGACACATCCACAAGCAGCTCTTGGAACTCCAAGAAATCATTGTGAAATACTACTGTACATGCAATATGAAATATAAAGTAGGTCAATTTTACAGCCAAAAATAATCTTGTTTAGGATACTCTTTAGACAAAAATACCCCTCAATTTTTACTTAAATCACTCTGCAAGATTCATGTCCACTTCATCTGATTATTGCCGCATCCAACATCTTTGCTCTGGAGTTTTACCGATCCAAAGTAAGCATTTAGGATTTTTTTTTAAAAAAAAATCTGAACTTTTGGGTTAATTCTTCGTAAAATATAATTCTTTTCTTTAGAAGGGGTAATTTTTACCAAAATAAAATCTTAAAAATCAAAGTTAGGCTAATTCAAATAAGTCACAAACATTAAAATCATAATCCAATCCTAGGTCTGCAACCTTAGGTTGGATCTTGGAAGAGTCGATGTTAATAAATATTTTACGATTTAATATTTTATGATCTCTTCTCTTGTGGCTCGACTGCTATTATCTTTCACCAAAGAAAATTTTACTTTGTGTTGGACCCAAGAGTGAAAGAGACAAAAACTACATCTAGTGAAGACCCAAGAGATTTAGAGCCCACGATCAAGCAACCCAGCTAAGGAAAAGCCTAAAAAGAAAACGTGGAAGCTACCGGAGATATAAATGGGGAAGCAACAACAAGAGTGGGTGTGGAATTAGTTATTGACCTTCTCTCTTCTAAACGATCTTTTTGTGATCTCTCTCTCTCTTAATTCTCTTTATGTTATCTCTGTTATAGTCATTATTCGCATTCCATTGTACTGCTTTGGAATACCATCAATCTGTTGTATTGATTTCGAAGTTTGAGTGTTAGATATCAATAATTTCCAGTTCTTCGATCCTTTTATCTTCTTAGCCATTACAATTGGTGCTTTCATCGATCTCTTGGAAGACCGTAATGGTAGAGAATACCCTGTTCAATGAGCTACAAGATAAGGTCAAGAAGATGACGGAGTTTGTTGAATATGCTAAAGGATGCTTCGACCAACTTGACAATATGACTTCTGTCCTTCAATCTCTCGTACATTCCTTCGAGAGTATACATCTTCGTCTTGACCAAACGCCATCCACCTCTTCACCGATTCCAGTTGATCAACCAATATTTTCCTACCCACAGACGACTCGCACTGTCAAGCTTGACTTTCCTCCTTTTGAGTCGAACTGCCCCATGGCTAATTCTTTTGCTAATTCTTTTACTGACGCCGAACTTGATGAGCTTGAAACGGACCCGAAAGGAGACGATTATCCAAATAGGGGCAACCCAAAGATTGCAAGTGAAATGGACCCGAAAGGGGATGATTATGTACTTACCCCAAATAAGGAAGGTAACGATGGAATAGGAACCGAATGTTATGATTCAACCCCTATACTTGCATTAATGGTGTCCGTCACATTTGTCTTTGAGCTTATTGATGAAGCCACTGATCTTAACTGTTGATTGAGGACTCCCAGCATTGTAGGTTAAATGTGGTTCTCCATGACAATTTGTTTATGTCAAAATCAACCCTTCATTGTGCACAAAATTTGTGGTCATTGGAACTTTCAATGGGTGAGCCTCCACCTATACTTTTCGTTTCATCTCATCCCTTTCACCATTTCACATCCTTGGCTGATTCTAATTTTGTATTTGACCTGGGGTATAATTTTGTTACATATTGCCAAACTCCTTATTATTCTCCAATATCGCTAGTTGTTTATGATAATGTACTTTTGGTACTCTTGACACAATATATTGACAACAAGATTCTCTAGCTTGTCTCTAATCAGGTACTATCCGTCATTTTATTGAGATGCCCATCTTGTGTTTGATCAAGATTCAAGGTGATGAAACCAACAAAACTACCTACATCCTGTAGCAATATTATTTAGGCACAAGAGCGGATGAATATGACAATACTGGCTCAAGTGATATGCTGGGTCATCGATACAATGCTTAAATTACATATTACACATGATATTGTGCAGGAGCCAAAAAGTTATGTTCATATTAGTGAAATCTGTCATGGGAATAACTTGGGTGTGTTATTAGGCAACACTTACACTGGTCTTTTGTTCCACTTTCAAAGGCTTGCTGCAATTATTCCTACATTACACTTGATTTTTCATAAATTCAATGCTATGGGTAAAAAAAATTTGGTGTTGTGCCCAAGCTAATACTGCTGACTTGGCAAGGGTGCTGCGATTCATTATTGGGCACCGTGACTTTCATGATTTTCTTAGTTTGCCACAGAGGATATCTATTTCTACTTGGAGGGATTGGTGCTTGTCTTTTGTCCAAGCCTTCTTTGCAAGTTTAATTGATGCTAAAGATACTAATCTCGTGCCACCCATCTCCTCTACAATATGGGTCTTTAATCTTAGCACACTTGCATCAGCTTTATAGCTATAGGAGTGTTGCTTTTTGTTATAACGAGGACTTGGTGTCTAGAAAATCTGAAGTGGATAAATTATGCGATAGTTTAATTGTTGTCTTCAGCACTTTTGGTCTTCATGCTATTTTGAAAAGGCAGTTGAGATGCATTGGGAACCAAGAATTGAAATTTCCACTTGCAGCCACTATTGAATTATTGCATTTCTTGTTTCCATATTCAATGCTATATATAGCTTCTGCAGAACCCTGGCAAGCGAAGCACTATTTGGGTGGTTAGGACAACATGAGTATCATTCTTGGCCTTGGTGGGTTTGTGGCATGGAGGGTATACTTCCACCAATCAATGTGTAGGAAGGAGCAAATACAGTGGTTGAACAATGGTGATGCTCTTGATGGAGTCTACCTATAAGAGAGTGAAGTGAGGCCGCTTCTAAGAGTTTTAGGGCTTGACTCTGAAAGCTCTCATGAAAAGGATATGGACACAATGCCATAAAAAGTTTCGTTAAAGTGGCATACAATGACCTGAGATCCCATGCGTAATTCACGCACACCTGTTCACATGGAATAATTGGTTCAAAGCTTAGTATTCTTCAACGAACTATTCCCACCAATATCGTTAACAATCTTTAGGATTAATTCATGAGTACAGGTGGCTTCTTTAAAGCAGTTGATTGCAATCTTATGAGTCCATCATGATGGAGTTTTCTCCAATTCGTTTGGTTGACTGCGGAGAATATAAGATAAGTTTTCATTTCAGTTTCTCCCTTTATTTAATTTTCACTTTGGCATCATTCAATAATTCATGAGCCATTTTCTACGTTGGAGTGAATATACATCATTTAGACAGATTATTCCCAATTCGCTTTGCAAAATTTTTGACTAAGGCTAATGCCATGGTCTGGAAAAATTTGAATTTCCAGAACAAATCTCTGTGGGGTTTTAGTTGGATAAAGAATCCTCTTATTTTGACCACTATATAGTGACCACCATTAAGATAAGTTCTGACCATCATTATGATAAGTTCAACCGCATAAATTGAACTTCGGCGGTTTTCATGATTTCCTATTTGCAAGAGTCCGACAATGCATATCCAAACTTATTTTCTTTTCGTTGGCTTGACACATTGGTGGTATGGGTTTTTGATGAAATTGGTTTGCATGGCTTTCGTAATTCCCATCACTTAAATACCATGTGATCAGGTTTTACAGTTTTAAAAATTTATTTTTTAGAAGCATATTTGGTTATGTGTCTTTTATGGAATCTGTGAATGTCTTCGTGATTGTTATAAACATGTGGTCTACATGTATTTTTTGAGTTTTTCCTTTTTCGGAGAAAAGGGAATTTCATATAGTCATAACATTGGAACAACGGGTAAGAGTGATATTGGGAAACGCTTATTAATTCTTTGTGGGGATTAGAAAATCGGATGATGTTACCGCTAACCGTTTGCAAAAGAAGAAATGTCATATCTAATGGAAAGGTGGTGCCAAGGAATGCCTTGCGTTGGGTGGCGACATGTGGCAATTTTATGAAATGGTACCAGTTTACTAATGGATGGTTTGATGGAAGAACTTTTCGTGGTTTTGAAATTCATTTGGTCATGAGAAAAGAGACAGATAAGTTTACATGAACTTCTTTTTGTGAAATATGGCTTATAGATTCATGAGGCTTGTTCATATTTAGTTTGATACAATTGTTTTTGTCATAAATTACATGGGTTTTTGGATTGTGAAATCATGAAATTTTTAGCATGATAAGAAAATTGATTGGAAGTATAATAGATTTTGAAATTAATAAATTGATAAGTATCATAAAATATTCTATGGTTGAGTAGATGAATGGATAATTATCATGTTACAGTATATTTCGATTGGACTAATTGATAAAAATTTATCATGGGTTAGATGTATGGATTGAATATGGTTTGAATAATATCAAAGAACTTGACATGCACATTGATGAATAAATTATTGTTTCATCTATCATAAATAAACTTCCTCATCATGAATAGATTTCAAAAGGAATATTTAAAAGTTTCTCTTGAGCAATTGGGGGATTATCTTCACTTAGAAGAAAGTATAGATTAAATGATACAAAAGATATCAATGCTCATGAGAAGATACATGTATGAGAGGAATGATAATTTCATAACACCTCAGGAAAATAGGAGGGAAGGATAAAGATAAATTCAATATTTCATATTAGTTGTGATAAATTTGATAATAGAAAATGAGTCATGATTTGTTGGCATGCTAATAGTTTTGATTGTCATGATTGTTCATTATTTGACTTTAATATGAAGTTGGTAGCAATGTTTATCTATCATCATATTAAGTCTAATTTTGCAAGGACTTATAGCCAAATTTATAATTAAAAGTCACTACATATTGGAATAAGACATAGCTATGTAAATGATTTGATTTAAGATGGAGTAATCTCCATAAGTTATATAAAATTTGAATTAAATCTTGTAGATCCTTTAACGAAAGGTCCGACAAGGGATATGGTGTTAAAATATCAAAGGGGATGGGTTTAAAGCCCTGTAAATCTAAATAATTAATAGTGGAAATCCAACTCACATTTGACTATCATATTAAGTCTTGAGTTCAATGGTGAAAGTATGCTGTCAGAATGATTGCAAGTACTTAATTTATACATCCCAAGGTTGAAAAGTACTTGGTAACCATGAGATTAAAAGGGGAAAGGTTGAGCATTACTTTAGCTCTTAATAGACTTGTAAGCATATATTTGCTAGAGCGTTTAACATGGTAATGCTCTCGACGGAGTCTACCTATAAGACAGTAAAGTGAGGCCGCTTCTAAGAGTTTAAGGGCTTGACTATGAAAGCCCTCATAAAAAGGATATGGATATAAGGCCATAAAAGTGTCATTTAAAGTGACATACAATGGCCCGAGATTCCATGTGTAATTCACGCACACTTGTTCACATGGGATAATTGGTTCAAAGCTTAGTCTACCAAATTATTTAGGATGGGTGAAACCGTGTCTTACTTAGGTAATGGTTCAAATCATTGAGATACCTTTACTGACAACATGAGATTTTTGAAGTGATAAGAGTTTTGATCATTTTTAAAAAATGGTGGGGAATTGTTGGAGTATTTTTCAAAAATGAAAAGATGTCATTTTCCAAAGGAAGAGATATGATTTTTCATAAAGTTGTGTCCTTATGAATTAATTAATTTATAAATTAATTAGTTTATTTGAAGGGGTGTGTAGGGGGTTGTAATTTTAAAGTCACATATCCCTACATACCGTAAAGGTGCAACTCTTCATTGGAAAAGTCATCATAGTTGTGACTTTTGAAGTGGTATGGTTATGACTTTTAATTGAAGGAACAAGGTGCTTATACCCATAAGCATATTCAACAGTGTTTTTTCGTAAAACGAGATAATCTCCTCCACATATTTGCCTCGAGTTGTGTGAATAAGCCCATAAGTACTTCTCCACCGTTTTACCAAACGGACACATTATTTACAAAAAGTACCCCTTCAAAACATCTCTCCATCCTCTATAAATACCCTTCCCATCTTCATTTGGACACAATTTTTCTCACAACAGTATTCAACGCATTATCTTCTTTTTAAGTGCACATTTAGAAAAAAAATAAATTATTAGTTAGGTAAAAGCTAAACAAGCCCTAAATTCCCATTCCAAACCCTTTTTATAACTTTAGCTCCCAGCTCTTGCTGTACCTACTACGCAGCAACATTGAGTACTTTAGATAATCCATACGATTCAAAATCATTTTAGGGCACCATTTTTCAGGAATTTAAAAATTCATTTAACAATTTTTTTTATAAAATGAGATAATTTTTTTCATAGATTTATCTCGACTTATTTAAAAATACTTCTCTAACATGTTCCCAAACGGGTCCTATTTGATCATTGTTCTTCTTCTTATGTGCGATTACTCCACTAAAATAAATATAATGAAAATGGTAGCAACTAGCAATTGGGATTGTATCTAGAATGGGTTAATATCTCATAGTATAACGAATCAAAGTTTAAACATTATCATCTTCAATAGGAGGATATTTATGCTTAATAATGATTAGATTACAAATCTTTAATTGGCTAACAAGTTACTACCTTCTTGAGGAGAACGTGATTAAATAAAATAATTAACTAATATATTTATCACTCTTCTCTAAAATAATTTTTTATTTATAAAATGATATATAATCAAATGATACACATAAGTATTTTAAAATATATGTTATAATCAAAAAATTTATTTAAATTTTCAATCTATTAAAAAAAATCAACTAACTCTTATATTAAAAACCGGAAGTATTCATTACGGCCTATCAATTACAATATTTACATGTATTCCAACACTTGCCTTCAAGATGGGGCATATAAATCATAAAGCACCTTACATTTATACCAATTTTTTGGAGGTTTATTTGACAAACTTCGCAGCAAGAAATCCAGACTTAATGGGAATTTACAAATTACTTAACATAGAAAAATGGGAATTTACAAACCACTCATCATGGAATATATCTCTTCAACTTGAGGGTGACTTGTCTTGTACAGAGAATTGATGAACCACTCCTGCCAAGTCAATCCAACAACAGCATGGTATTTTCTTTAGGTTGCTCTTTTTCATTACAGTCCCGACCATTTTCACATTGTCTCCCACATGTCCACACAAGCATAAACATTAGATATAGCAGCACGTAGGAGTTTGGACTGAAAGAGTTTAGCTCCATCAGTTGATCGGCCACTGGCTTTCCTACCGAGAAGTTCTGATGGATGGATCTAACAAGCACTGGGCAAATTCCTCCATATCACATCGTTTGGTTCGATGGGCATTGCCTGGACGAGCTTTTTGGCTGCTTCAACATGCCGGGTTCAGATAACTACCCATTTTAAATAGAATTTAAAATATATTTTAATATATTTGAGGAGTTATTAATGTAAAATTAGGATTATAAACTATTTTGATAAGAAATGAGTTTCGCATTATTTGGGACTTTAGTGCAATGATAATAATTTTAGAAATATTTTAAAAAATATTTGTTTTTTTATTTCATTATTTCTTATTATTATTAATTAGTATTAATATTATTTGCTCCAGTAAGAAACGGCGTCGCGGAGGAGAAGAGAGGAATGCTTGAAACCTAATAAAAGACGGAGAGCATCGTAAGAAAATGGCTGTGTTTGGTTGGGTTTTTGGACGAAAAAAAAAAGTGGCTTTTGTAGTAAAAAATGGTTTTTATGGCAAATAACATGTTTGGTAATGCTTTTAAAAGGAGTTTTTGGCTAAAAGTGGCTTTTAGGTAAAAGTAGGAAGAATTAGCTTTTGAGGAGAAGAAGAGAGAGAAAATGTATACAAGAAAAAAAAGAAGAGGAAAGAGAGCTAAGAGGGTATTAATATAAGAGTAAGTTGGCTTTTTATAGATATTAAAAATTTTAAATAAATTACTTAATTATAACATATATTATGAAATATTTATATGTATCATTATATAAAACAATATATACAAATACGTGTTAAAGAATAAAAATTTTAAATAAATTACTTAATTATAACATATATTGTGTCCTATTAATTAATGAAAATTCTATTTTGTTTATTTCTTGGTTTCTCAAAATTTTAATGAGGCACAGGGGCAAGTTCAGGAAATATCTACCAAAAAGAATTTTCTTCTGTCAAGAAGAGCTTTGTTGTTGGACTTCATGAGTGATTCAATTAATTATATTATTTAATTAGTTAGTAGAACAATTGTATGATCTAATTATGGGTTTGTGAAGACTACTCTGTGATTCGAAGCTCTGAAATATGGTTCAGGTTCGAAATCTGAAGACTACTTTGTGATCAAACATTTATGTGTTATGGCAGCAGACGATGATAAAGAGCTTACGTTGACAGCGAATCGAGATGAAGTGTTTTTCATGAATTTTATGAAAATGTTTAATTTCACTCATTATTGTTGTGTTCTTATAATTATTTTCTATTATTTTTCCTCAAAATTCTTACAAATAAAAATAAATTAATTGTTATAAATGTATGATATTTAATAAAATTTATGTCATTTTATGTAATTTGACAATAAAAATCACTTCTTCACCGTTAATTATTATCGAACAATTCACATGCTCTTTCAACCATCCCATATTTGACATAACCATCGTCATTGAGTTATATGAGATACAATCATGACAAGACATTCTGTCAAACAATTGGCGGGCAAAATGAATGAACCCAAATCTCAGAAAACAATCAAACAAGCAATTTTTCAAGTATACATCAAACCCAATTTGCGGTTTGCACAACAACCCGTGAATCTGCATTACTTCTTTCATCAAACCAACTCGCGAGCAAGCTTTTAAAACCTGAGAAAACGAGAATTGATCCAAACAAACCCCAAGTTCAAGCATCAAACAGAGTATTGTCAGAGCTCCTCTTGGGTAATAACGATGGGAGTAGGATCTGAGTATTGGCATTCCAGAGGAAAGGGTCCTCTTGTTCTCAAGGATTACGATGAGCATGATGCTTGGAGAAGATGTGGCCAGCAAACTCAACAAGAGGCTCGTATGGTGAAGAAACAAAAGTGAGGATGAGTTTGGCGGTAAAAGACGAGTTGTTGATTAGCCCAGTTGTGATCGTTCTTGCATGAATCTGATTCACGTCGTCTATGGTTTTGCATTTCTGAAACATGATGAGAGTTGGGGTGATTGAACTCCATGGCTGGTGTGAATTGACTCGATTTTATTCTTATTCCTACTTAAACAGAGTTCAACCGCCCAAGTTCATCAATATGTTAATATCAAAATTGATGCTCAGCTGCTGGGAAAGTTGCAGCATGACAAAGTGGGACAGAAATGCACAGAAATGAAGTAAATTCATTTTACAGAATACGTGCATCAAGTAATTATGCAGATTCGACAAGCCCTTACCTGAGTCTGTATATAATCTCCAGTCACAATATATGCCACTGTGCGAAGAGCAGGAATAAGAACCGAAGGAGATGGATGCAGAAGGAGCTGCACTAATCGACCACAAACACGTGCCTCAGATAGATTTGAAAGTGCCCAGCAAGCATCTGTGAAGACTTCTTCATCATTGGAAAAAAACCAACTGCTCTAAAGCCGGACTCCCGCCTTCTCTATCCTCTGCGGCTTTCATTCCACGATTCCATCTTATTTGTTTTTCTTTTCCCGTAAACGTTCGAAGACAGGAAAATTGATTGCGGATCGTTGGATTGGATAGTTACTTTGGTGGTGAGTGCGACCGCCAGATTCAAAATGTCTGTTTGGAGCGTGGGTAAAGAATGACTAACGTCAATTGACAGAGGAGTTGATAAGGCTAGGTTGAAAAATACCCATAATTTTTTATGAAATATTGTGTTAAAATACTAACAAATATTGAAAGTGTGAGCAAATATGTTTACACAATTTTGCATATATTTTAAAAGTCCATGAGTATCTGCACATTCAAAAAGCATATGATATTAAACGTCATTTTAATAAAAAATTTCTAAATATTTTTGCGTCTTAACCATAGTAAAAATAGGAACATTTTCAAATATCTCTTGAATTTTCCAAAAAAGTGGGAATTCACTTTTTGCCAACTAAACAATATGAAATTTTGCAAATTGGACTCATTATTTAGGGATTTAGAATTTCAGGAGGTTTTTATTGAATTTTTCCCAAAAGAAATATGTTTTTATTAAAAATATTCGAAATTTTTATTTTATATTTTTAATACCTTTGATTCAATTCTTTGTCATCTTTTTACCTTTTATTAACAAACTAAAACTTTTTAAAATATGTATTTTAAATAAATTAAAAAATAAAAACTTAAAACACATTTTTCAACATTTTTAGAGGAAATTAAAAAGAAAAAATATTTGATTTTGAAAACTCTTAACATAAAGAAAGCTAATCATGTCAAATAATTTAATAAGATGAATCCCATGACCTAAATGGAAAACATTGGAGAGAAATCTCCATTTGAAAAACTAATTGGGAAATGAAACTTGGGACATATAGAATCTCGTGGCTTTAATTTAATTTCTCTGGGAATATCCCCAATTTTTTTAAATCTTTTCTTTTTAATTTAATTTTGAATATAGATAAATTTATTCATAACCCTCATATTTTATATATGTATTAGTAGAAGGAAAAAAAACATTCTGCTCAGATTCACAAACAACCCAAAACAATTTTGCTTCCGAAGTCTAAGGCAAACGAAACAGTGCGGTACTGAGGTGAAAGTTGAAATATGAATATGCCCAAAAGAAAGCTAACAACAAAGACTCTTTAATGCAATAGCAAAATTCAATTGCGGGGACATGCGAACACGAGATCCATAGATACAACACAGCAAGAATGAAAAAGATGATCCAATTAAAAGCCAGAACGAGATAAGACAAAAGGTTAGAGAGGATAAGAAATCTCTCACCACGGAAATTTTCTCCGGCGACGACGGTTGCGACCTCAAACCCTTGACCTTGAGGATCAGAATGAGCACTTACATTTTTATAGGACATACCGACATACTTGGACGGCCTGGATCCCACTGTTACAAACCAAGCGTCCCCTTGAATTCCCTGAGTATTTTAAGACAACCGCATTCTTATTGTCAATGGCCCTAAAAGAATGGGCTTACATTAGATTCTGACTCGGGAAAATGGAGGCCCAGGCCCAATCGATAGAACTATAGTTGATGATGTTAGAGTTTTTTTTTTAAAAAAAAAAATTGACTCATGTCATTTTACTTGTTATGGGTAGCATTCATCAGTCTCAGCCTTTTCAAGTCATGGTAGGTTTGATTTCAGCTGTGAGAAGGTTTTTAAATAGAATGGAGTTCAATCTAATGACTTTGTAGCTTAAATAGCAAATAAAAGCTCCTCTACACATGGGAAATTGTGAGTTTGATCGCATTGTTAGTATAAAGAAAAATGTGATAGCAAAAACTCCTTCATCAATGACCACTTCCAATAAAAAAGGTAGTTTTTATCAAAGATATTATGCCCGTTTCTAAATCCATTAAAAAGTTGATCTTACATACGGTCTCACAAAATTTATAAGAGTAATTTTGTTTCGGTTTGTGTACAAGATGAAAAAAGAGATAAAACGAGTGTTTCCAAATACCCGATAAAAAACATTACGTAATATAGTTTTCTTTTTCTGCCAAAAAGAGATTAGATTATTTTGCTAAAAATGGTTCAATTAAAATTCAAATACATAATGAAGCTGTTATTGTAAAAGACTGAAACACTATTCATAATTTAATTAAATGCATATACACTTACATATAAATGAAAAATTAAATTTAAAATATAAATTGATATATACACATATAAATCAACAGTAAACAATATCATTAAAGCCAACGATTCTTGTAGATTGATGATATACATTTTTTAAAAAAATTTCATGTACAGACTTTTGGTGCGTTTGATTATTTTTAAATTGTAAACGCTATAATTTATAGAGTCTTTCAAACTTACGTCACAATTACTTTTTGTTGCATAAAATTGATATTTTGAAAAATGTATTAAATAATTCTTTTGTGTAGGAGTGGTATTTTTTTGTCCAAATCAAAGTTAGTCGGGCTGTTGGAAATTAAGCTGATTTTTTTTGGAACAACGGAAATTAAGCTGATTCAATAAATGCGCTGGAAAATTAGATTCATAAGTTTTAGGATATGCTAGAAGTTTTAAAAATATATGTATCCTAATTATTTTTGTAGTAGAAAATCAATATTTAAAAATATAACCGTTTAAATAATTCTTTTATCAAGAAGGGTTATTTTTGTCAAAATAAAATCTTGAAAATCCAAGCTGCGTTAAATCATACTCCCAATTATATTTCTCGAAAGTTGGGTCTTTTATGTGTCTTGTCAAATGATGACAAATTTATTTAAAAGACAATTTCCCAAGGGTGTTGATGAGGATGCTTAACAAGCACGAGTTACGAGGATATCGAGTGCCGTATGGGTTTGAGAGCCCGCCTTGGACTTTATTACCCTCAAACCTTATCAGACACCAATGACCGAACCTATCTGGGCACTAAGTTCCCATTCCAAACCCCTTTTATTCTGTACACCCAGACAGACAAGTTTTTCAAGTTTTTCAGACAGACAGTAAGAGAAATTTTGCCAAATTAATGCGATGTTACTAAGCTAAACTGCACATACTCTATAATAACAACAAGTTTTTTAATTATTAATAAATTTCACTTTAATTATTTTGATTTCTTTCAAAAATTCAATTTTGTCCACTTCACTATTTACTTAGATATCTTGGATATATTTACCAAACTCTCTTAACCATAGCTCATTCCTTCATCAAGTCTCCAATTTAATATTCTACCCCTCCCACATCATCACACGCTTTTCCCCTCAAATCATCCTCAACAAATAAACACAACTTGACACACACACATGCGTGCAACAAATCAGAAGCAGAGAATAACAATGTTGCGGCGAAGTAAAAGGATGAAAGCAGAAGCAAGTAGAGAATAACAAACAAAAGCACAAACTGAGAAAGGAACAGAAAGAAAGAACGGGAAAGAAACAGCGGAAATGGCCTTCAGGTTTCTTTGGAGTCGAATTTCGAAGCCTCCGTGCTCTGCTTTTATTTCGCTTTCGTCTCCCAATCTCGCTTTCTCTTTTCTCAACTCCACAAATTTTATCTGCTTTATTTTTTTTCAGTAACGTTAAACAGAGGAAGAGATTGTGGAACGTTGGATTTTAGTTCGTTAGCCCGTCGGAAACGCTTTTGTAACTTTGGTTTATTTTGAGCCGTTTATTTAAAAAAAGGGAAAATAAAACACAAATCCCAAGTAAGGGAATTAACCATAAAATAGTTATAAAGATTCAAAAAATTATCATGAGGTCCCAGGAGTAACTGCTGAGGTTATTAATGAAAATTGCTGAGGTTGTTAATGGTTACTTTGGGAATGTTATGATAATTTTTTGAATCTTTAAGACCTTTCATTCATTAATTCTCATATTTAGGATTTAATTATCATTTTCTCTAAAAAAAACAGAGTAAAAGGTTAATATACATGTTTAATAACAATTGTTACTAAAAAAAAAGGGATTGAACAAAAATGTTTTTTTGTCAAAAAAACAAAAATGTTTTAAGCAGTGCCTGCATATAAATATTTTAAAATGGGTCAAAAATAACAAACCCATTGGCTCATAAACGCCCATTCTTTTTGTTTATGTAGCCCACCAAGTCAAATGAAATATTCAACCAACTCTTTATCCTTCTGGGACTTATGTTTGATTTAATGGTGGGGAACGGAGGAGATGGATGGAAAGGGGACAAGGGTATAAAATTAACTTGTTTGGTTTAGTTAAAGGGGGAAAAGAGGGAATGATTTTTTATGATATTTTTTCTTGTTCAAAGGGGGAAGGGAGAGGAGTTAATAATTAATTTATCATTTTACCTTTATATGTTGATTTATATTTATTTATACAATTTATTTAAATTAGTTTTTACACATGAAAATTAATCATTTCTTTTATTTAATAATTAAAACAGTTATCAAGATACATCCTCAATTATTAACCCACTTTGTCAGCAGTCTTGGCATTATAATCCTTACAAAAGGCCATAATGTTGACACCCTTGTAACCAAGCGTAGGGCCAACGGGAGGAGCAAGGGTGGCCTTGCCAGCTTCAAGAGCTAGTTTTATCAGTCCAACCACTAACGCTGTATTTGGTTTGATGGAGGGAAAAGAGAGGGGATGAATAGGAGAGAAGGATAAGGGATGTATGGGTATAAGTTTATCTTGTTTGATTTAATTCGAGGGGAATGAAGGGAGAGAATTTTTAATGATATTTTGTTTGGTTTAAAAAGGGAAGTGAGGAGAATTAATAACAAATTTACCATTTTACCTTTATATGTTGATTTATATTTATTTATTTAGACAATTTATTTAAATTATTTTTAACTTATCAAAATTAATTATTACTTCTATTTAATTAATGAAAACAATTATCAAGGCTCCACTGTATTCACTTAATCAAATATATAAATATCAAAACTGACATGAGGTACTGACAGTGCTTGTTCTCTAAATTTTGGATATTCATGAGGCCAACGGTAGAGTTTTCATAATAGTAGCTCAAATTACCATTGCCGGAACTACAATTTTTCAACTCGAAGTGGGTCTAAACCATTATAAGGTAGGGTATCTGATGGTGATTGTGCCGGTAGGGTGCAGCCAAGTGGGCTAAAGAGAAGCTAAAGACGTGAGGGAAGGGTATTGGGTGAAATAACTAAAATATGGCGGGGCATTTTACACTATTATAGAATATACTTTTTACTACTATAATTCGCGTCCTTTTTTTAAAAAATTGAGTAAAAAGTGAAGACGGTGGCATTTATGAAAATTTTGGCACCTTTATGACACCCTATTATAAGGAAAAGGGTGCCGTAGAGGGGTGCCTTTTTTCAGAAAAGGATGCCGTACAGAAAAAGGGCGCCGTAGGGCACCCTATCACACCCTTTATGAATAAAAGGGCACCGTAGGGTAGTTACGCGCTCCCTTTCAAATTCAAATCATCGTGTGCTTGTTATTTAGTGCTCTTCTCTCTTTTTTTCAAACCGACAGCTCTCTCTTGATGGCATTGCTGCTCCTTCTTCTACAAGTACGCCATCTCATTCCCCAGACAGATCCTTTATCCTGCCTGAAACACTGGATAGCTAAACGGATCTCGCTCAACGCCGCTTGGGTGTAAGTCATATCTTTCACCCCATCGTACACAGGAGCTTCGGATTTTTCGCTCACCTCCTTCACAATCTTCTTTTCCACTTTAGGATGCTTCAACCTGTCGATGAATTTACGCAAAGTCATATCTTTCTGGGCTTGCTATGACAGCTGAGCAGAGAAGAAGCAAGATGAGTCATGTTCATATTCCGATCTCGTTGCTTTCTTCCTTCTTCCTCAATCCTCTACATTGATTCGTTTCTTTCTCCGTTCAAAGTAGAAATCTAGGTCCATTTTCAATTATTTTTCCCTGGGTTTGTAAAATTGTATAGAATCACACTCTGGGAAATATCATGGACTGTTTTGCTTGATTTTTGATATAAATGTGGAAAGAAATATCATGCCGAGAAAGTTAGTTCATGATTGCTCTTGCCCTTTCTAGTAGACCAAGACATGGGTCTCTTCCTAATCTTGCCCTCAACAAGTTCTCTCCATGGTTCACTCTCTCAGATCTGGTCTGGTCATGACTCTGAAGCAGTATGGATTTTTTTTTAAAAAAAATATTCATGAGTTACGGCGCCCTATCTTGAGAAAATAGGGTGTCGTAGGGTACATACCTAAGGCGTCCCATTCAAATATAGGGCGTAGTAGGCCTTTACTTAATACGTCCCTCACATTTACGCCCCCTTGAAAAAGGGTGCCAATTGGGTTAAAAATAGGGCGAAAAAGTACCTTTTGTAGTAGTGTTAATTCAATATTTGTTGTTTCCTTCAAAAGCCCCAAATAGGAGAGAACAAACAGAGAGGGAAGAGGAGAGAGAATGTTATTTTTTATATTCTCCCCTCCAAAAAATTCAAACCAAAGATGGGGAAGGCTTGATTAAACCTCCCCTCCTCTCCCCTCCTCTCCTCTTCCCCTCAACTAAACACTACCAAGTGAGACACATAAAACATCAAAGTATTGTTCAGTGAGAAGAGAAACACAGTGTGAATCTGGGAAAAGAAAATAGTGGTAACTTTCTTGGCCTTCCAAGCAGGCTTAGGAGGAGCCATGGTGACAACATTGAGTCGCCTTGAAAGTTGCAGAGAGCGTATTCTATTATAGAACTAGAGAGAAACGTTGGTGGGGCCGAAAGAGATGTCAAAAGAAGAAGAGTAACTCAATGAAGGAAAAGGGCACTAACAGGCGAGGTGAATAGACAACATGGAATCGTTGAGAGAAAGAAGACGAGGGATTCTTCCTGTCCAGAGCAGAGAAGCGTTGGACATCTGAACTTTCATGTTTCTGGAGAGCATGGAGGAAGAGGTAGACATGCGGGGAGCGTTTTTAACATGCGATGGGTATGATGGGAATATAACATATTTGGTGGGGTAAATTAATTTCAATTTTTGACTTCCCTCCAAAAAATCTCAATTTAGAAAGAATCAAAATAAGAGGAGGGAAGGGGAGGGGCAGATTTTTGGGTCCACTCCACTCTAAAATTTTAAACTAAACAAAGGGAAAGAATAGTGCTTTCGTAAAGAACACCATTAGGCATCAGTTAATCTAAGAGGAGGTATATAGTCATTATGATAAATAAAAGGGAAAATTAATCATTTACTTCCTCAATTTTTGACCCATTGTAACTCAATCATTAAATTTTAACTCAATGCGACCCAACCCTTGCACTTTTGACTCAGTTGTATTTCAGTTCTTGAATTTTGACTCATTGAAACTCAGTCCTTGTAATTTTAACTATTTTATAATTTAGTCTTTTTATTTCAGTAAATAAATCATATATATAATAAAAGCCTGATTAAATTGTATAATGTTTAAAATTATAAGAACTGAGTTGCAATGAGTTAAAATTTATGAGTTGGGTTGTACATAAAAAGGGTAAAGGTGTAAATTTATTAATGAAAGTTATTAGTTAGGAGCACTCATCATCTTTAACTTTTTAAGAGTGTAAATTTAGCATTAATATTGGTATAAATTTATGTTCGCCTTGTAGCTTACCACAAAAGTACGGGTCGCAAGTAGTATAAAAATATCGTTCCCACGAGAACTAACGCATAAACGAGATAATCAATGAAATTATGTGATTAATTAGGTTGAATGAATCAATTGAGTAATAATGTCCTAAAGTTCTACCAAATTCATGAAAACTAACAATAAAATGAGAAAGACAAATTGGAATCTTTAATTCAACGAGGAGACAAGCCTAGGATTATTTTTCACCAATGCACTTCATGAGAATTAAATTCATACAACTCTATTAGTGATTAAATGACATAATATGTTTGTCTAAGGTTCAAAAAGCAATTGATTAAGCTTTCATAAGTCATAACCAAATTAATATCCTCCTTTCACATGTACAATCTCTTACTACAGTTAAAGGAAAATAATCATTACGCAACAACATTAATATGACAATGCTAGGTTAATAACCATATCTCTATGTTACTAATAAACCATCCATTTGATTACTAAATTTCAAGCCTAGCATAATTTTATCTAAGTCCCACAATTAAATTAACTTTCTCAAGCTTAATTTAATTGGACAAATCAATCTAAGTGGTGGCCAATCAATTAGAAGCATTAAACACAAAATAAAATTAACATATAATTGTTGCAATCACCAACGAGAGTATTATCAAATCTCAATCCATACAATGGGTCCAAATAATCCTAGAACAAATCACTTAACCACTAAACATTTGGGTCACAAGTGCAAAACATTCAGGAATTAATTGCATAAAAGGACAAAAGAATTTAGGAAGTAGAAACCAAATGGTCTTCGGTCTCCCTCGTCGCCTCTGGTTTCCGCTCTCAGCTTAGACGACGCTCTCTCAAGCTCTCACCTACTTAGCTCCGTCAAAAACTCTGTTGCTTTCTATTCTCGCCAAGCTCTCATCTCTCTATTCTTCCTTAGCTAGCTGTCTCTCGATGCCTAACCAGCTCTCATGTGCCACCGAAATCTATTTTTCTGCTCTCTCGTGCATCTCCAATGTCCAGTGCCACCCAAAACTGATGCTCCAACTCTCTATTTCAAAAATCTCCAGCTGCCTTCCACTTCTCGTGCCTCTAATCCTTTTTTTTTTTCTCAGCGCCGTCAGGTCTCTCTTGTTCAGCTCTGTCTCTCCACTCTGCACGATGAAAGACGGTGTTTGATGCTTTGAATTTCCAATTCCCTTCAAGCGAAATGGTCAGCTTCTTTTGGTCTCACGTGTTTCTTTTTCAGCTTTCCAGTTGCTCCTCACACGACGCCGTTTATCCTCTGGAATCATGCAAGTATATTACTAATAATGATAATGATAATAATAATAGTACTCAACCTACAGCAAAGACCAAAGTTCTTTTTTTTATTTGCTTCTACATTTATTATAATTGAAATAAAAGCCCAAATCATGTGATAATTCCAAATCTTATCAAAATCCTTCTTAAAACTTTTAGTTTTGCATTAATAACTCCCAATATATATTAAATTATATCTCAAATTGTAGTAAAAATGGGGAGTTATCAATTTATCAATAATCAATTTATAAATTTTTATATTTTAGGAATAAATTTATTTAGCCAAGCTATCAAATTTGTATTGTTATTAATTAATTATTACTAAATTTGCACCTTTAAAAAGTTAATTGTACTGGATGCTTTTGACCAATAACTTGATCGCTAAATTTGCATATTAAAAAATCATCTAGTAATAGTTGTTGAATAACTTAGCAGAAGGTGAATAATGCTGAAAAGTATTATTGAATCAATGATTTTATTACAATTACAAAAGGAGTAGATCCTATGTAGTGCAAACAAATGGACTCATTAAGCTTATTGGGATTAAGGTCCAATGGACTAATTATCACTATAATAAACTATTTTCTACCCCCCTCAAGTTTGGAATTATACAAATTAACAAAAACTCCTAACTTGCTTTACAATTTCATTTGTGCATCCTACTCCTTTTGAATAATATTTTGGTATGACCACATTATCTGAATCATTTTTGTTTTCACCTTCACTTTCACAGCTTTTGTTGCTGTGCACTTCTTGCATTTTTTGTGGCTATGAGTGCATTTAAGGGATGATTTTCTTCTCCCCTACCTCTACAGCCTTTATTGCTGTGCCTTCTTTAGACAGTGAGTGCATTCAAGGATGGATCCTTTTCTCCCCCTGCCTCTGCAGCTTTTGTTGATGTGCCTTTTTTGGGGTAATGAATGCATTCAAGAGTGGATCCTTTTCTCCCTCTGTCTCTGCAGCTTTTGTTACTATGCCTTTTGACATGTCATTCATGATAACTCCCTGAGCCTGAGCTACTTCAAAAGCTTCTATTGCATTTTTTTTGCCTTTCAAAGTTGAACTTCAGTGTCTTCACAGTGGAAATTCTGGTAGCTCTTCTAGCTTCCATTATCTTGTTCGCCGCTTCTTTTGCAACTACTTTTTTGTCGGTCCTTGTGCAACTTTCCTTTGCTCTTTCCTTTTCTCTTCACGTGTTGATATCATTGCTTTCATCACCATCTCTATCTCTTCTTTTATAACATTTTTCTGTGAGCTTCACTCTTCCCATTTTCAGCTTCGTCCAAAACTCTTCGGTCACATCCATCACATCTTGCTGCCTCAAGATTCCATAAATTGATTCAAAATTGATCTGACTCTCCCTCTCGATGGTCTCAGGCGGAGGCAATTTCTTGACAGTCACAATCAACACACCATCTTGACACACGGCGGAGATGGCTTCTGTGTTGGCATTCTCAGCCAGCACAAACTTGCACATGAACTTACCGACCCTTCTCTCGATTTCCAGCAGCCACACTATAATTCTATTGCTGCATTAAGAATTTAAAATTGCACAGAAAACGAAGTTAGAAGTGTTACATGAGACATCTTTTGATGGGGCTTCATTATTGCCTTGTGAATCAAGTCCGAAGAATGGAATCTTCGCATCAGTTCAGCTGACCAGGGACCACAATAGCCATTATCCTCAACCCCAAATCAATGTTCAAATTCAAAGCCAACAAATCGAATTAGAATCTGGTGAACCCGTGATGCTCTCTTTAAAAATGATTCGAACAGCGCAATAACCAGATATAAAGAATATGGACCTTTATACAAAATAACGTTGTGGCCGATCAGCTTGGCGCAATTGTCTGTCTTTAGGTTTTACGTCTCCAAGGCCTCTTTCGATTTTTGTTTGAGGATGCCGCCCCAATTGGCCCTAAGCTACCTCCATTCTTCTTCTCATCCATCCCTCCTCTAATTGGTTACTCCGTCGAGGTGGAACAGCGATCTCTCATGACTTTATGAGTAATGAGTTGATATTACGTACCTTCACGAAGAAGTGAAGCTTTCGGATCTTGATGCGTTCTCTTCCTTCGTCAAGGTGTGAGCGTTTGGATTCGTTTGGATGAGTCGATGCATTCTCCCAAGGGTTGCTTGGAGATCGATGCGTGGGTGCGTTCTCTGACTGCATCTTCTTGGAAACGTTTTTGGGTGCAATGACCCGTGAGTGCACTTTGCCTGCTTTCTTGGAATATTAGGCCTATTTCTTAGCTTTCTTCTTTTGTTGCCGTGGCAATTTCTCTGTGTTGCAGAGGCAAGCCCTCTTTCTTGGCTTTCTTGGATTATTAGGTCCTGTTTCTCAACTTTCTTCTTTTGTTGCCGTGGCCCAATTTGTTTGGGCTGGAGAGGCAAGTTCCTCTTTTAGCAAACCCTCTCTTTCTTCTTTTCTTGAAGAATTCTTTTCTGATTTAGTGACAAGGTGTCTTTTTTTGACATTGCCCTTGTCGACATCCGAAGGAAAGAAATTTGGATCTCAGCCTGGTTTTTCCAGCATTTCTTACAACCTGCTCTTGATACCATATTGAATAACTTAGCAGAAGATGAATAATGTTGAAAAGTATTATTGAATCAATGATTGTATTACAATTATAAAGGAAGTAGCTCTTATGTAGTGCAAACAAATGGACTCATTAAACTTATTGGGCTTAAGGTCCAATTGACTAATTATCACTATAATAAACTATTTTATACAATAGCTTTGATTGAATGTGTTAGTTAATAATAATTTTCTTACCCGTTGGAGGCTTTAGTTATTTAATAGATATATTAATTTTGTTGTGATCAAATAATAAACTTTATATTATCTCTTTTTAACTAAATCTTTTATTTTTATATCCCTCATATTTTTCTATTTGTCGATCCTAATAGTTTCCGGCAATTTGATATTATTGTTTGTTCACGTGATAATCACTGGAAGTTAAGATAAAAAATTGTTACGCGTTAAACTGATAATTACTAAAAGTTGAGATAAATAGTTTGCCAAATACAAATGTTTGGGACATTCTAATTTTCCTTTCATGCAAATATCAATCATCAGCCATGTGATTGATAAGGAATATCAAAAGAAAACAAAAAGGAGCATCCTCCCATTAATTTAGACTAAATTAAACTTGGAGGAAAATTTTTTTTGTCCAAATAAACTTACAGAAAACCAAACAGAACTTTAATCGCTCACAAATTATGATAACTTCCCATAAAGTAGCATTCAACTATCACCCATAAGTAATATTTCCTTTGAAGATATTATTTAACATTTTTTAAACTTGGAAAAATGCTTGTATCTTTTTGTAAAGGGAGGGATCAACCATTTGATTTCATTTGAAAACTTTCATATATAAACTATGCCCTATTATTTTACTTTGCAAGAGAAGAATGGTTTTCAAATGTTACAAGTGATCCTTCCAATTTATTACAAGTGAAGCTTTAACTAGATAACATTTGTGGCTATAGCAACTTTCATTTACTTTTCATGTTTTATTTTTTATATTATATAAACTTTCATTTAGTCTGAGGACTCGTTGCCAGTTGTGGACTTAAAGACTTTCGTCCAGTGGTGCAAACTATTTTTTGAGAAGATAAGTGAAACTTATTCTTAATATTATCTTTTGAGGAAAATTTGAGAAAAAATTTAGTGGGTTCAAAATTAACAAATGAGTGGATGTAAAATAAATCACATAGCATTAATATATATCTAATTTTTTGAAAATCATGGGATGCGACTGCACCCGTTGGATCTAATATAGGTCCGCATGTGCTTGTGGCAGCATTTCTTTCTTTCATTCTTAATGGAGTGCAAGGTTGAAGAAACTCGAGCTTTTCGATGATGCCCGACCACGAAAAAGAAAATAAAAGCTTCATTAATTTAGGTAAAATGATAATCTGCATTCATAAATTTAATTTCAAACTTCTCTTTTAAAAAAATCTCATGGCTCTTGCTTCAATGATTTCCATAATGAAAGGATATCGAAGTATTCATGTCTTTACAAAATATGAGTATTTAAATAAAATATAAGTTTTATCATAAAATCTCGAGGTTTCAAAAAATCGTGAGGCATTTAAATGACAGTGTTGGTATAATGTAATTTTTAAAAGGAAATGATAATGATAAAATATTTATGATAGGTAATTTTATGGACGATGATTCTTATAATATTATAATCAACTATGATTTCATCCTCTTGGCAGTTAAACACAAGTAACAAGGATTACATTTGATGAAACTTCCACCACAGAAATTTTCCGATAAATTTTTAAATTATTCAAAATAATAATAATAATTATTATTATATCATAAAAATAATATCAAAGTATTCGTGTCTCTTCATTACTACAAAAAGTACTTTTTACGCCCTATTTTTAACCCAATTGATGTCCTTTCTCAGGGGATGTATATGTGAGGGGAATAGAAAAGTAAGGCCTACGGTACCCTAAATTATAAAAGACACTATAGGTAACCTTACATCACCCTATCTTAAAATATAGGGTGCCGTAGATTTTTTTTTCTTTAAAAAAACATACACACTCATCATAAATGTAGCTGGAGACACATTGTTCTATCTTCAGAAATCGTCGCCGACGCTTCTACGTTCCTTCTCCTTGCCGACGATCGTGGCTTCTTTCTCGTTGCCGACTCTCGTGGCTTCCTTCCTACTATGAGACATATTATTTCATAGATTTTTGTTATAAAACTCACGGTTGCTTCTCCTCAGCTCGCACTCTCACTCTTACTCTCACTCTGCTCTCCTCAGCTTCTTATTGTCGGAAAGGTGAGCATTCCGTCACTGATCGTTCTGGTGCTCAAAGGGTCAGTATCACCCATCTAAGCTCATGTGTCTGTACCGTTCAGGGTCACTGAGCTGCACTCCTTATCGCCCTTCAGCACTTACAATTGGGTACGATTTGCCCATGGCGATAACTGAGAGAGCAAAGCTAGAAACAAGTCAGATAAGTCATGTTCCCTTGATCCATAAAGCCGATCAATGTTTAGATCTAAGAAACGATAGTGAAACAGCATCAAGCATACAACGATTTGAACAACCCTGTGGGTTATCTCTGCCTTTGCAGCAGATCTTATCTCGGATCTTCCTCAGGCTATAGCAGACCACGGTGATGGTCACCATGTTTTGCTTCTCGTCGAACACTTGAGCTGTAGGTGAGATCTAAGAGAGTGTCGCTGCTTTTGTTGGCTGGAGGTGAGAAAGCTCGATCTGGGAGTTCACTGTAGCTGAGGGCTGGTGTGTCGAGAGAGGAGCTGGAACGAGAGAAGCCATCGCCTGTGAGCAGAAGCGTGACTGTGCTGGTGCGAGTAGAACGCGAAGGTGGAGCTGGAGGCATCGCTATGCTGTGGGATGCTTGAGTGTCAGCTTGTGCAAGCAAGGACGGAGGAAGAAAGAGAGAGCTGGGAGTTGAGAAAGGTCACTGGTCTGGTTGCTGTGCTGAGAGAAGAGAAAGACAAGAGAAGCTTCAGCTGAGAACTGGACTGTGCGTGAATAACGCTGTGATGTGTGCGTGTGTGAGAGAGAATGGGAGAGAGGAAAAGGTTATTTTGAATAATAGAGCGCCTTTTGGCACCCTACGTTGTCTTAGAACATCAAAAGGGTGCCTTTTAACGTCCTAATACAAAGGTTCCGTTTGGATAGCCCGTTGGGAAAACGAACACAGATTCCGAGGTAATTTATGTGAGAGGAAAAGTGTCTCGGTAAGCGCACCCGTTGGCAAAACGGGTAAAACAAACAAAGCAAAAATATGGTGTTAAAGAGTGTTTTTTGGCGCTCTATTTTAATATACAGCACAAAAAATCAATCTTTATGTGTTCCATATTAAATATAGAGTACATAAATGCCCATCTCCGTTCTTATAATTTAAAAAATGTCATCACCTTCATTTTTTACTCCTTTTTTAAAAAAATGACGCGAATTTCAGTAGTAAAAAACTATACTTTGTAATAGTGTTTTATAAATATTTTTGAATAATAGTTATTATTATTAAATGCAATCATAGAAATGCGAACAAATTTATTAGATTCATCATACCCTCTTGGTAATTATACATCTATATTTGATTTTAATAAATGAAATCCAAGCATAATCAAAAACATCAAATGCACTTATAAAAAATGTCTAAACAAAAATAACGGTTAAACAACGTCATCTTTAAAATAATATCGTTTATAAAATTACGATAATTTGAAATTATACTAATTCACATGAACACAATTTATATGAAGTTATAGTTTAATATTTAAAGTATATAAATTGTATCTTCAAACCCTTAATTTTAACAATGTTAGCTTCATTAATAAAAGGATATTAGTTTAACAAATTTAAATGATGGTACTGGAATTTAATGTTAACATATTAATTTTTAATTTAAATTTATGAGTTGAAAAATATTTATAATAAAAAATGATAGAGATGCATTTAGACATAAACTATTCATCTTTCACAATATAAATATGTTATATAGAATGATTAAATGTTAAGTATGTTTTTTATACTTAACTGTCAAGTCATCGTTTAAATTTTTGTAGTCAACTTCTTTTTTTTTAATTACTCTAACATGTTAATATTAGAAGTACTGAAAATACCTTTTTTAAATTAAAGGTGGTTTGTACCAAGATGGAGTTAGACGCGTGTAGGGCGGCCTCACTTGAATTTGTTGGTTGTTGAAGTCATACGAAAATATGATATTGAAGAATTATCTTTTGAATCGATTTCTGTCAAACAAGATGTTTTCCTATGCATTTGAAATTATCCAATGGATAATTTATTATGTAGGTTCAAGTTTGATTTGAAAATATTCTGTAAAAATTGAGATTTATTGTTTTGTTATTTATCGAAATTAAATTCCTTACATTGTTTCCTTCTATTTTATTAAATGTATAAACAGAACATTATTCACCGGAAATTTACTTTTACCTTCAGATGGTCCAGTTGACCCTATACCTTTGATTGAATAGTGAATAACCTCCTCGTTGATATTTAGGTCGTTGACCTATTTTGGTATATCCTTCTTGGTATACATATAAAAACTGATGTTTATAAAAAATTTTTAGGGTTATATACTTCACACAGTCTATAGGCAGTGTGTGCTTCTGTATATTTTGGGAAATATGTAAAGTTTTGCTCCAAATGATGCTTGAGTTTTTATGTCATTGTAGAATTTTGGGAAGTCTGTCCTATAAAAGAAACTCTACCAAATTTCTACAATAATCCTAATTAATGCGTTGTTAACGCCGATATGTTTTTATGCATAATCTTAAAAAAAGAAAGTGTATATTGTGTTATTTAGCATTTTGGTAAATATCATACGTTTACAAATTAAATGCCTACGAAGTGTAAGGTCTCCCATAGTTCGTGCCGATCACCTCTAAACTCTTAGGCATAACAATTTAGCTTCTTTAGTTTTTACCCGAGAGGTGATGGTATATCATTGGTAAAAGCAAGACATATGTTTCGATCGATTACCAATGGATCTATTAGAATTGCCACAAAAAAAGTAAAGCAATTCCAGAGAGTTGAAGGTGTGAGTACCCTGCTTTCCTCAAGCAAAATCTAAGGGCCCGTTTGGTTGGATGAAGGAATGGAATGAAAGAGAATGGAATGGATTGAAATGGAAAATTTTTTTAAGGTGTGCTGTTTGGTTAGCACTGGAATGGAAAATAGGTTGATAGGAAATTTTTTGTTTGGTTGGGTTAAAATTATAGAAAAGAGAGTAGGAAAATTGTATCAAATGACTATAGTGTCCTTAATGACAAATGTAAAAGTATTTATTAATAAAAATTAAAATTTCTTAAATTGCATTCGATGTAAACGGATTGTTATGTGACCACAAATACACATTCGAATGGCGCCCTTCATCTTCACAATATGAATATTGAAGTATGCAATGCCTCATTCGAATATGCCTTGTGCTCATTTGAATGAGGCCCACATCTTCAATATATTCGAATGAGTTCTGGAGATGAATATTAAAATATGCAAAGTCTCATTCGAATGAGCCTTGTCCTCATTCGAATGAGGTCCCCATTTTCAGCATATCTGAATGAGTTCTGGAGATGAATATTGAAATATGCAATGTTTCATTCAAATAAGCTTTATGCTCATTCGAATGAGGCCCCCATCTTCATGAATTCTAGAGATGAATATTGAAGAATGCAATGCCCCATTCGAATGAGCACAAAATGAGGCCCCATCTTCAGCATATTCGAATGAGTTCTGGAGATGAATATTAAAGTATGCAGTACTTCATTTGAATGAGCTTTGTGCTCATTTGAATGAAGCCCCCATCTTCATCAAATGAGTTCTGGAGATGCATATTGAAGTGTGGGCCTTCATTGCCAGAAGGTTCAATCGATTGATTCAAAATTGTAGCACCATTTTGAGAAATGAATATTCTTATTCAAATGAGGTTCATAATCATTTTGAATGAGTACACATTTAATTTCAACTTTTCTACTATAATACTGCAGATCAAACATTTTATTCAAATGAGATACTTACTCATTCGAATGAAATATACCAATCTCAGACTCTAACTTCATGATTAATTTCAATTCTCTTTCATTTTTCAATCTTTAAATCATGAACAACATGGAATGCAACATTATCTCCCTTTATCATGATGAAAAAACCTGTACTAAAGTGGGAAAGTTGAAGAACGCGTTTGAACTCAGATCTTTGGAAACTAATTAGTGAAACAGGTTTAAAATTATTCCATAACAAAGAAACACCTCTTAAATAGAAATATGGCATTGAACAAATGACAATTCATATAATTTCTCATAGTCTAACAATAGAGATACATAAATGAGACAACATGCAACAAAAACATCAGAATACATCAGTACTTCATAATAGAACCAGTGCATATGTAACATTCATCATATTGAAGCATTAGGTCTGGTAATGAAATAACTATTGACTACTCTTCCCCTAACTTTTCTTTCCCCTCCATTCAAAATGTCTGATAATTAATATATATTATATTAATTATATATATTTATATAAGATGAGGTGACAATATATCACCTCATCCTCAACCCCCATTCGAATGGGCTGAGGATGAGCTCATCTTCCCTGGCAACGTTCTTCCTTCAGCGTCGTCTTCAACCTTTGTTCTACATCGTCTTCTTCGGCTCTAGTGAAAGTTATTTGCTTGTTCTACGTTGTATTCTCCAGCTTCGGTGAAAATGTGGTCGTCTTCACCCTCTGTTGCTCTTTTATCCGTCAGCGGCAGTGCATTTGTAATATCAGGGGTAAGTCGATCTTTCGCCATCTTCCATTACCCGCTAGAACTTGGCTTCCCACCATTTTTTATGGGAAGAAAGCTTCCAGCATTCACATGAAAATGTGTTGCCGCCAGAATCCATTTTCTACTTCCATTGTCAAACCAAACAATTGCCACCACTGGAAAATGTTGATTTTCCTTTTCCGTTGACTGATTTTCACCAAACCAAACGGGGCTTAAGTGAAAACCAAGACAATCCAAAGAGCATGAAATTGAAATTATATTTCAGCTAAACATATATTTTTACATAATACATTAGTATTTAAAAAACACACCTATAAATAATAGAAGAGTAAATTCTGTATTATTTGGTCCATTGGTATATGTTTTTTTAATGCATGATTATTTGTAAATAAGGAAATAGTGGGAGGATAATAAATAGTTAAATACTAATTAAGGGTTTAAAGGGGTAAATGCTCTAGGTGTTGGGCTTCAATAAGGTGGAACTTGCTAGTTGGATTTTGAAATAAAGAGTCATCTAAGTCATTTCACACATATTTTTAAATCCCATTTTAATCAAAAAGGAAAAGTAAACAAATTGGCCAAAAATAAACAAATTTATTAGATTCATAGTCTTTTTGGTAATTGTACATCTATAATTGATTTTAATAAAAGAAATCCTAGCATCATCAGAAACATCAAATTCACTTATAAAAATATCTAAACAAAAATGACGATTAAGCAACATCATTTTTTAAATAATTTGGTGGGTGCTTGGGAGGCCGGGAAATGTTTGAGACTTTGACTATGTTGGTGGTTGGCTGGCTTGTATCACATATTTTTTTCTCTCCCCAAGGAAATTATTATTTAATTAATTTCTTCAAGTAAATGTGCAACTTGCCCAAAAAATGTTGTTCTATTGTTTCAGATAGCTGACGTGCCTTTCCTACCCTTTTTTTGCCCATTATTTTAAGAAAAGTTTGATCCTTTTTTATAAAACTTAATTTTATCTAAATACTCATTTTTTAAATTTTATCTAAATACTCATTTTTTAAATTTAGTTTTCTTATAAAATCTAGATTTTGAAAAAATTATTTTTTATCAAATCACACGCTTTCTCATAATAAATTTTCTCTTTCCTCGTTTTTCTTTGTTTCTCTTTCTTCTTTCCTACTTATTTTTTTACCTTGAATTCCATAAAAATTAATAACTTCTCAAACACAATCATACTTCAAAACCTAAATTTTATCTTGAAATCAGTAACAAAATTTTCCGTAAAATCTATTCTCTAAAACTTAAATTTTACGTCGAGTTAGTAAAATTTATTCTTCATTGAATTTCTAAGCCAAAAAACTTCTCCTTCCCCTCTCATATTTTCTCATCACTTTTCTCTTCTCTTTACACATTGGCCCCCGGATTTCTATTGCCTTTCCAGTTGTTCCCCCGTTTTTCAGACTTCAACTATGTTCTTATTTTTCAATTTTTCAATCTTGCCCCGGCTTTCCAAGTTTTTTATTGGAGGCTTTTTACTTATTCCATTCAATCCCAAGAGAATGGTACGATCTTGCCCCATGGAGGTGGAGTCAATGGTGGTGCGGCCCCACCAAGGAAAGCTAGATAAAAAGATGCCCCATGCCGATGTTGACAGCAATGTATCATTTAATAAAAAGAAAATTTAGTGTTAAATTCCAAATAAATAAGTTATTTAAAAATTGGTTTCATGAAAAAAATATTTAATGAGAAATCCTATTAATAACATGAGGTGTTGTCAACATAACATATAATATTATCAATAGAAGTTCCTTTAATAACTTGATTATTTGAGATCTACCACTAAATTTTCTTTATATAAATAGTGAATGTGTAAGAAGGCAACATTGTCACGATCATTAAAATTTTTTAAAAAAAAGTAGGCAACCGAAAAATGCCAAAATAGAAGACTAACGGCCACGTAATTTGTATGATAATGTCAAGGTTTAGATGTGACACTTCCACATAAAGTTAGTTTCTTTATTTATTAATATATCTATAGGTTGTAGTAACGCGGGTGCTTGTCAATATTCACTTCAACTAACGTCTCATCGAATCTAGATCTTCCTTTTTATTTTTAAAAATAATTATTATAATGGATATCCAAGGAAAAATGAAGTAATGTCCCCACTATCACTCGCTAAAAGAGTAATTTTTAATTAAAATTTATCATTTAAAAAATAAAAACTAAACCATCCAGATCTTATTGTGAGAATCTAACTTTTTGGATTTAATCTCTAGGTAATAAAAAACAATTAAATTACAAGAATACATGGAATGTACCTAATATCAGTCTTCTTTGATGGAGAATTCAAAGGTTGTATTGCAGACTTGCAATCAGCCTTAGCCCATTATCAAATATTGGTGGTTGTAATCACAATTTAATTTCTAGTCTAGGTAATAAAAAACAATTAAATTGTAAGAGTACATGGACGGCCCCAAATATCAGTTTTCTTTGATTGGGAATTCAGGGCATATTGTAATCACCTGCCCTTAATTAGCCCATCATCAAATTTTCCGATATGTAATCACCTGCCCAAATTTCTATATAAACCGGCACAGTTCAGTCCCATCTTCACACTTGATTCCTTCACAAACTCAGCAAAGACACAGTGTGCTTCCCGCCACCGCCACTTCCATCTCCTCTGTCCTCAAGATCCTCAAACTCGGCATCTTCGACGAACGAACGCCCGGCGCTAAAGGCGCCCTTAGCCCATCATCGGAACAAAATGAAGATCCCATGCACTGACTGAGTATTTGAAGTTGCAGAGAAGGACAAGGTGTAAGAAAGAAGAAGTGAAACACAACTTAGATTCCCCCATATATATTTGTATATTCCTACATCTCAAATACACAACATGCCTTCTTTTGCATCAATGGCTCATCTCTTGAGGTATGTAATCTCTCACATGTCTGCTTTCATATTAGCTTGGCTCTGAGACCACCTGTTTGGCTCTGCTTCAGCTGCGGCCATGGTCCCTTCCTCTTAGCTTTCCTGCCACTTTCGATGGTTTGGGTTCATTTTGTGTCATTATGCACACGCACACACATTATTAGCATGAATTTTTCATATTCAAATATTTATAATAATTATTAAACCAACTTTTAATGTGATGATATAATAATAGAAATTCTAACTAAGTTCTTACGTTATGCAGGGATATTCCACGAGAAGAAAGCTTCAAAAAACTCATTATAATATTAGGTGTTGTTGTTGGATGGAATTTTCCAGATATATTACCTTTTAATGATCATTCAACAATTTTGTGGATATTTATTATATGTGTATGTATCTATGTGTTCACATAAGATGTTATCTCAAGAGATCTTATGCTTGTGTAACCCTATCACTTCTAGTTTTGTGGATATTTATTATATTTGTATGCATCTATATGTTCACATCAGATGTTATCTCAGGATCTTATGCTTGTGTAACCCTATCACTTTTAGTTTAAGGTGATCTTAGGTTATATCTCTTTAGTGCCTATTGGGCATCACTGGTCATGTATTTTGGCCACAAACATGTAAGGGATATGTGGAAGAGTGCAGTATCATATTTAAAAAGTAAGTTGGATGCAATTTCTACTGAAGGCAACAATGATTTTGATAACAGGCCACGTGCCTAGACTCTATTCGTTCCCTTCTCGTAAGACAAACTAATGATACTCCTTATTACTGAACCTTCCTACTTTTCAGACTGTGGACTTCGAGATTACTCATTCATACGGAGAAGGTCTTGGAGTTGCAGAATATCAACCAAGAGTTTGTTATGCTTTTGTACCATTTATTGGGTTTTTAGAATTGATAGGATATCAGGTACCTTATTCTCGGTGGCTCGGCTGACAATTTAGGGTTGCTAGACGGACAACTGTCTTCAAACGCATATGATGATTTAGCCCCATGAAAGCCATCCAATTATCTCTGAAGTAATAAAAATTTCCAACGTGTGTGTATGTATATAATGATGAAACTTTCTCCACCAAAACTTTCGATTTTATCTCTTTTTTTACCTCTTTAGTTTTCTTCTAGCCCTATAAAGTTTCGTTTAGAATTGTTGCTTATATATAAGATGAAGCCCATAAGAAAGAATATTAATTTTAAATAGAAGGGGACGGAGTAATATTTTTCTAAACACATGTCTTCTCTTATTAGATGTAATTCTATTTGAAATATTATTAGATTATAAAAGTCCACATCTTATAATGATGATTCAAATATTGATTTATTAAGTTACGAGAGATCAACCTCGTTCACTAGACCAAAGGTCAGTAGACATGCAATACTGACCATGCGATTCATCTGATCTGACGCAAGACAATTTGTGCATTTCCAGATGATGCCAATGTAAAAGGTGGCAAAAATCTTAGAATAAGAAGTCCAGCTCTAATCAGCATATATATCCTCAATGGCCTGGGCTAGCATATCGGGCCAAGAAATGGGCGTCATGTCCTGGCTATGCTATTCCGGCCAGTTAACATCCATGTTTTGTCCACCATGCTTTCCCTCCAATATTACTTAATGCTACTGTATAATGTATATGACCATTTATTTGATTGAGTCAGCATATCCCCTCTTCATTTAACCGCATCATCGTCCACCTCACTTTCTCCCTCCCTCCCTCTCTCCTCTTTTCATCTGCTCGGTCTTCTTCTTCAGAATAGTTCCATGGAACCCAGCATTCTTTGGGTAATATTTCAAAACCCATCATCCCTTCCTCTCTGGAACCCAAATTTTTATGACCCAATTATAACTTTTTATGTTGTTAATACAAGGGGCCGACATTGCTTTGTTTTGTTTGTTCTGAGGTACCCATACTCTTCAAAAGATTTTTAGATATCCAACGATATTCAGTGGAAACTTTCAGTACAAATGTACACCTTAACCCACAGACTCACCTTTGGAAACTTCAGTAGAGTCTGGGCAATGGAGATTCCAAATCCATCATCTTCATGGATGAGGGATCCACCCCCCTACGCGTTTCCTGCTGCTCCCCAAAAAAAAAAAATATTCGAATGAATTCTAACATTCAACCTTACAATTTCATATCGTAATATTCAACCTTCCGGTAAGAAGAAGTTGGGCAAAAAAAAAAAAAAGAAGGAATTCTAATTTGTATGCACTGAATTACATGTTTAGAAATCCGTTAGGATAATAATTTCACACAAATCAAGATAAGTACACGAGAAGAATTTTATTTTAACTTACACAAATACGATTCCAAACGTGATTGCCAACAGCGTTTACGTGCATCCATCCCTTTCAACACATTTAATATTCTATCCTTCCATTTTTTTTCCCTTGTAACCACATTACATGGCCTTAGTAATACAATATTAATAGGGTGTAGAGAATAAAATATTATTAATACGTATAATTGCTACTTACAAAAAAAAACTCACCAGCCAATACACCCCTTTCACCTTTATTTACCTTTTTTTCATCCCAATTTCTTTGTTCACTTGCATACTTTTTTATTCCCTTTTATTAATTTCACATTGAGCAATATAGCAAAAGATACAGAAAAACGAACGTGGGGTACGCCACAATTAAGTAGTGAGTTATTGAATAGGAGAATTTAGTGAGGGACACATTAAATTGTTTTTCTTTTCGGGTAGGAGGGAGAAAAGCATTTGTGGGTTAATATTCTTTTTTTCTATTAAAAATTTTTGGCATGACACTTTTATGGGATTATTATTTTTTTTTTTGTCCAGCATTTGCGGGAGTTTCTCCTTTATGGCATAATAAGAAGCTCTTGCTTTGTGCAAAGGAATGCAAATTACCTTTTTTCTTTATTTATTTTTACTTTCATGCATTCAACAGAAAGAACTCACGCATTAACATCCAATCTTATGTTAAAGTAAAAGTTAAGGAGGTGTCAATCTTATGCTTGGATTACATTTGATGAAACTTGTACTGAAAATACATTTTATAAAACCAGAGGCACTGATTAGTCCCCCAAAATGATGAAACCAGAGGCACTGATTAGTCCCCCAATGATGAGTGAGACATCATTAAGATCTAAATTTTTCAACATAAAGAAAAATGTGGAAGCAAAAACTCCTTCATCAAGTACCACTTTTAAGTACATCTTTGATAAAGCAAGATATCTAAAGGTAGATGTGGCGATTACACCTTTTGTTTCACAATAAAATACACACACGGTTTCAAAATTCAAAGTAATTGGACTCTCACAATATTCTAATCAACTATACATGATTTCATCCTCCTTGACACTTGTGTTTAATAAGTAACAGGCATTGCATTGGATGAAACTTCCACAACAGAAATTTTTCGTTGTATAGCCATTATATATATATATATATATATTATTTTTTATTACATCTAGCCATTATATATAGGGTACGAGGCTGCCGTCACATTCACTGAATATATGCTGACGTGGCTCTCCCCCAACCCCATCATGCCCCTTCGTCTTCGTGGCGTGGCCCCCACCCTGTCCCCTCCTCCCCCTTCATCCTTCCTTTCCCTCATTTTCTCTCTCCTCAGGTAAAACGTATTTAAACCAATATTTTATCGTTACTTAATCCTCGAATCACCATTTAAATATTATTAAATAAACATTTTCGATTAAATAAAGTTAATGATATTAAGATTAGAGGGCTAAAATGAATTATTTAAATTTAAAGAATTAAACTAAAATAAAATAGGGAGGGGGGGAGATGAGTGTCGAACGAGAAGAGGAGGTTAATGATGGGATGAGAATATTAAAACATGCATTTAATAAAATAATCATAATAAAAAAGAGGGAGAGGGGAAGCATACTCACAAGTCTCCAAGTCAAGCATACTCGCATATCATCACCAGCAGAACATTCAGAAGAGTGGTATGAAGCAGCTACAGCAAGTCTCCAATTCGCATATCATCTCCCGCTCACCGTTTGGATAGGTGAAAAAAAAAAAAGTAACTTTTTGGTAGAAGTTATTTTAGAAAAAAAATTTTGAGTAGAAGTTAAAAGTAAAGCGTGATTTAAGTTCAGATAAATGTATTAAAAGTGATTTTTTTTTAAAAGATGAAAATGTTTGGATAAACTTCTGTAAAATGATTTTTTAATGAAAAATTACGTATTTACATATCCATATATTTTATTTTAACTAATTCTACTCCTCCATATCATAACCTTCTTCACTGCCACTTGATGTCGGCACCGTCCATTTCCACCACCTCCACCACCAATTACCGCTATCCACATCTCCATACCAGCCCTCCTCCCCTCTCCTAGCCGACGCAGAAATTTCAAATCTTGGTGCACTCCGACCTCTATAACTGGTCCAGAACAGATATTGTTCGATCGAAATTCAAATCTCAGGCTACCACCCAGAAATTAAAATCTTCACTTGCCTCAAGCCCAGAGCAGATATTGTTCGAACGAAATTCGAGCTCCCAAAGACCTTGTTCCTGCAGAATTGAAGTTGATCGGAGGTGGAAATGACAGATCCACAAACCGAATAAAAGGGGGAAATTGGACAGAGATTAAGCTGGGAACAAGGTGATCTAATAAGCTAACGAAGGAAGAGATCTAGAGGGGCAGAGAGGCTTGGTGACAGAGAGAGTGGGGAAGAGAAGAAGGAAAGGAGCTATACGTGAGGGATATTTTGGCATCATAATTGGCTTCCTTAATTTCTCTTCCCTTTCTTTCGATTTCTATGGAAGGTGGCTTTGGTGGGTAATGCCAGTGGGCTGCTCTTTGTTTGGACTTTCAAGTCCTCAACCCCGTCTCTTTCTTCTGCTCCAACCAACTCCTCCAACGAACCCAACGTGCATTTTTTTTGCCAGACGCTCACTCCTCTAGCTTCTACTCCCAATAGGGAAGCCCTTCTGCGATGCCGCCTAGCCAAACGATGAAGCTTTCATCCAATCGCGATTTTGGAACAAAAAGTCAGTTTTGGGCTGACTCACGGCTAATCCAAACACGCGCTATGTAAAAAAATTTAAGTCTCCAATTTTGGGTCCTACCTGCATGGTTTCTACTATTTGCTTACCCCCACTTTCAGTTTTAGATATGCGAGCTGCAATCTCATAGCAAATTCCATACATTTTTTTTTTCAAAAATTAATTATTAATGTCAAGCTCTAATTTAACAAAAACAATATTTCAAAATTTCGATTTTCCCTTCACGGCTATTTACCTAGATCCCTTGGATGATATATTTCCTTAACTCTCAACTGTATATAATCCGACAAGTCCATAGCTTATTCCTTCGTCGAATCTCCAATTCAAATTATCTACCCCCCCCCACATCATCACACGCTTTTCTCGGTTCGGCTTTCTTCGAAGTCGAATTTTGACTCCTCCGTTCTGCTTCTGTTCCGCTTTTCGTCTCCCAATCTCGCTTTCTCTTCTCTCTCTGCCTTTTTTTTTTTTGGCCAACCTCGCTTTTGTTGGAATTATATGTGGGTGTGTGTTAAAAGGAAGAGGAAGTTCTACTTTGTGTAAAATAAGGAAGGCATGAAGTCCCACATTGCTTGGAAGAATGAGGGCATTGTCATGTGGAACTTATCAATACCATGCTCCACTATTGAGGAAGATACACCAAGCTCTTGACCAAATTTCAGAGCTTCTCTCTTCTCTTCCTCTTTGCTTCCTGCTCTTTATTTTCTGTTGTTCTCTTACCTTGCTCCGGCAAGAAGAGTCCGTTTAATCCTGAGGAGTTGCCAACTTATGGCGGAATAACTCTTAAGGACAGTGCCCTTGAGTACGACTCGGATTAGTTATTTTTCTAAATATTGTTATCATTTTTCTATAATCTAAGAGTTATGTTGCAACTTTTTTTACTTGCAGATGTTACTGCCAATATGAAATGCACAACATTGTAGAGGATCCTCAAGAATCCACTGATGTTTAAGTACAGATTACAACAATCTTAAGAGTAATTTCTCGCTAGACTTGTGAAGCGCGTTATAACAAAGGAAATGAGATAAGTTCAAATTCCAATCTCTTCCTCCTTTGATTTGTTTTCATATGTGGGAAATTTTGAAGTTGCATGTTAATAGGTTGCTTCTTGTCTTCATAGTGATATTGAGGTATCATCGAATGCTAATGTCAATTCCATAATCTAGGCAAAGATGTTAGTGGACATATAAAAAAAAATTGATGACCAAATCATATGAAGAGAAGTCTGTGTTTATCACATGCATCTTACAGTCCTTGAATAATATACTAGCAGTTATATAATTTCTATAACAAATACAAGCACGACCAAGCGAAGCATAAATTATGGTTATAATGCCTCACAGAAAAGGGTTTCAATCTTATCTTGCATCTCTTTGGATTCCGAAGATAGTTAGATGGATACACATATGTTGCTTTCTAAACCTAAAGTCTTTTCTTTTACTTCTTTACCATTCTTTGTATCAAATGAATTTCCTCTGCTTGAAAAACCAATGCCTTTTGCGAAACCCCCTGCTCCGCTTTAACGGTTTTAGTAGAAAGGTCGCAATTTTTGGGGACGAGTTTGGTCTTGTCTCGGGACAATGTTAACTTGCTTAATATGAGGAAAGCCCATCCCCTGCCTGGCTCAATGAGAGCGCGGTGAAGAGAAGTAAAAAATTGCCTTTGACTATGTGATACAAAGGGTCAAAAGCTGAAATTGGTTCTAAAGATAAGGGAGATCTGGTTAGTCAACCTGATAGAATATATCCCTTAGACAACTGGGTAATTTTAGAAGAGAATTGGGTCTCCAAAAGAAGTGGCGGTTTATTGCACTGTTGATGGTATTTATTAAATTCATTTCCATTTATTAACAAAATGATGGTTATCATTGTTTTACATTGATTTTTTCCATTGGTTTATTGCTATTGATGGGAGGTTTTATTGCTATTGGATACTGCTTATTAGTGAATATATAATTGGTTTTAATACTAATTTTTAACCTCTTATTTATTTCATGGAGTTTTTTCAAGAAGCTTTTCTTCAATTTGCGTTTCGGGATCCCGTGCGTATGTGTGTGGGTAAGTTTTATTTAATGATTAATGACAATTAAAACAACATTAAATATTCATAAATTGTGAGAAGAATATTTATCTGACTTGAATATTAGACCATTTGTGATGGGTTGTTTAATATGCATGAATGTGATTGCATTTGATCATTGAATTGGAATAATCTATTATCCAAAACCGTTTTTCTCTCCTCAAATATTAATTTTCTGGTATAAAGTAAATTTATTGACGTTAATGGCTTTGTTGGATTAAATTTATTAATTCTTAAACGGTTGTGCTGGAATAATACCTTTAACTGTGTGTTAATGGCTTTAAAAGTTCTTTTAAAATATTGAATGGGATAAATGGTTGTCAATTGTTTATTATAAATGTTATCAATTGCCATTAATCCCAGTTGCATTGTTACACATGAAAACTTGATGAGGATTATATTGCAATCATCTATTATTAATAGCATACGGTGCAAAATGATTTTCCAACCATCACATATTTATAATGTAGATTCATTGTCTTAGCAAATTGTGTTTGGCAATCAAAATTAAAATCGCTGACGTTAGTGGGTACCTTAATTTCATACGTTGTGGTATATAATTCATAACTTAGCTTCCTTGCTATTACAATATCTCATTATCAACGTAACTTGTTTTTTTTCATCCACAAATTTTAATATGCCGAACAACACGAGGTTATTGATGCTTATTCATGGCTCAATAATAGAGGTACGTTTGTAAAGAAAAAAAAACTGGAATTTATTGTATGGCAGTTGAACATGGGATATATGAATTAAATGATTAATCTTTTGAAAATTTAATTAGTGGGTTTAAATCATTTTAATGTGCCGTTATTTGTGAAGTTGATTTTATGGACTTGCTATCTCATGGTGCTGGCATCACTCTAATCATGTAAGAATTAAGGTTGAGAAGCATGGAAATATTATGGGAAAAATTATAAATTAAAGAAAGGAGATTATATGCTGCATGAGATTCTAATTCAATTAGAATTATAGAATGTGAAATATTTGAAAGTGTGGGGGTGCCTTGGGTGTCTAGTAGCCTCATATATGTAATGAGGTACCTTACAATCTTTTTGGCAAAATAAAAATATGGTTGCAAAATTATATAAATTAATTGTCTCCTTTAAAATATTAAGGTGCATTGTAAACTAAGTGGATGCCAAATTATTTGCTATTGAAAGCAAATTTTATAAATTATTAAATTTTTGTGTTGCTTGAAACAAGCATTATGTGTATATGAAAGTTTATTTATCTAGTATGGAGATAAATGTGTTTTAATCTTTATGATTTGCGGATGTATATTTATTTTGGTATAAGTACCCATGAGTATCATATGATTTTTAATGTGAATGACACATTAGTTATCATATTTTGTTGCTTCAAATTTAATTTGAAAGCATGTATGAATCAAATGTGATTTTGGATGTTGAAAACATAAAGGAATAAGAATATAGATTATATATGATAATGAGAAATATTGCCAAGTTTGGCTTTGAATTATTGTGTGAATATTCTTTATGATGTCAACACATTATTTGAAGTGACTTTTATGGCTCAATCTGCATGCACAAATTTGGAGAATTTGTTGCATTAACAAATACTAATACAAGTGATATAGCTTATGTTATATAGATATAGAGATTGAGCATATATAAATATGCATCCTACAAAAGAAATATGATATTTGAGAGCTATTATAAATATTAGTATCATAAATAGTGGATTCCCGTTGTATTGAGATACACGGATGTAAATTGAACTTCAGTTTTATATGAGAGAATCCATTACGATTATTCACCTTTAATGGTGGTTGAAATAATTATTATGTAAATGAGAGTTTATTACTCTGAAATTGACTGATATCAGAGGCCTAAGTTGTTGAAAACTTATTGGCAAAATTTTGGTGTAGATCTGACATTTTGTGTTGATGAATTGTGATTGCCAAATGGCAATATCCATTGTAGATAGAACAATGGTATGAGTAAATATCGTTTGAAATACAATTTGATATAGCATGCTACATAATTATGGTGTTATCTCAATCTATTTTGTGAGGTCAAAATGGACCTAACAGATCTGTTAACAAAACCCTTAGGGAAGAAATAAATAATTGAAACATTGAGGGAAATGGGACTTAAGCCAATTTGAAATTAACGGTGATGGTAACCCAATCTTTGTGATTGGAGATCCCATGAAGAAGGTTCATATGGGTAAGAATAAGTCAATTGTTAATTCTGCTAGCACTAAATTATTTTTAGTCCCTTCCTATGGTGTGAGAAAGTGCTAGAATGCATTGATGGAGAGGCTGAGCAAAGCTCTTAATGATTTCGTAGTCCTTATGGGTGGTGTATTCATTGCTGATACACTTGATGAAATCACCTAGATGAATGTGAAGTGGGGCCGCTTCCATGAGACTGTGGCAAAGTCTCTAGAGCATTCATTGAACACCAGGCGTGCGCACGGCCGTTTAAAGCGCAAAACCGCCGTTAACAACAGGAAATGTGGGGGTATACTCTAACCAATAAGGCCTCTGTTACACAACAAAGATTTGTTAGTTCATAGAAACGTACGTTTCAATGACATCTCTGTGTATTAAGAATTATTGGTCTAGGTCTGGTTCATAGTCGAAAGACACTAGATTCGAAACGTTTATACTCATTTTGTAAATCAAATGAGCAGATGATAGTTGTCTTTTAACACACATGTGGGGGATTGTTGGAATTATATGTGGGTGTGTGTTAAAAGGAAGAGGAAGTTCTACTTTGTGTAAAACAAGGAAAGCATGAAATCCCACATTACTTGGAAGAATGAGTGCGTTGTCATGTGGAACTTATAAATACATGCTCAACTATTGAGGAAGATACACCAAGCTCTTGACCAAATTTCAGAGCTTCTCGCTTCTCTTCCTTTTTGCTTCCTGCTCTTTATTTTCTGTTGTTCTGTTACCTTGCTCCGGCAAGAAGAGTCCGTTTAATCCTGTGGAGTTGCCGACTTATGGCGGAATAACTCTTAAGGACAGTGTCTTTGGGCACGACTCGGATTAGTTATGTTTCTAAATATTGTTATCATTTTTCTATAATCTAAGAGTTATGTTGCAACTTTTTTTACTTGCAGATGTTATTGCCAATATAAAATACACAACATTGTAGAGATCCTCAATCCACTGATGTTTAAGTACATATTACAACAGCTTTCTCCTTTCACAATCCTACAAATTTTATCTGCTTTTTCTGTAAAGTTAAAAGGAGATGAATTATGTCTCCGTACGAGGGGGTACCTCTTCAAGATCATCATCATCGGCGACTCTGCTGTAGGCAAATCCAACCTGCTCTCTCGCTATGCTCGCAACGAGTTCAACATGCATTCCGTGGCCACCATTGGCGTCGAGTTTCAGACTCAGCATGAAAATCGACGGCAAGGAAGTCAGGGTTCAGATTTGGGACACTACCGGTCAACAGCGATTCCGTGCTCTTACCTCTGCCTACTACAGAGGTGCTACCGGTACTCTCATTTCCTACGATATTAGCCGAAGAACCACCTTCGACACCGTCGGTTGCTGGGTGGATGAGCTCAAAAGTAAGCATTTCAACCTAATATCGTTTTCTTCCTCGTGTTTGTTTGATTCGGCGATTCTGATAGTTAGAGTAGTACATCTGAGCTTCATCTTTGATTGACTGACTTGATTCGGAAGAAAACAACCCTTTGAAATTATCCAAGAAAAGTACAGGAGAAGACAAAAAGGGAGGGAGTTCTCTGTCTCTAGATCGAGAATGTTCAAGCACAGTAATTACAAAAGAACATGTAGAAGTTATAAAACAGTGTGGGAATATCACAGTCGTTAATTCAACCAATGTCAACGGTTTTACAAATATGTCAATCAAGAAAATGGTGTCAAAATATGCCTAGCATTTTAAAATGGTAGAAAAATATCAACTTTGATTGTTCTACAAATATATTGATCCTTTAACAAATATGTCAATAAAAAAACAGGCTAAGGGTTAGTGAATCAGACCAATGAAGAATAAAAAAAATAAATTTCATCACTCATTAAGACAATTAAACTATCCAAAATTGAAAATTTTAAAAACTAGAAAGCAAATTAGATTATTAATAAATTAACAATTTTCAAGTTAATCATATACTTGTAACTTATTTGTTATCCAACATTATTTATAATTGTAAAATATTTATCCTAATAAAATATCAAAATATAGTAAGGGCTTCTATTTTTATTTTTTAACTTTTAAATTTAAAATTTTAAAATAATTCACCATTTTTTGAAAAATTTAAAAATATGAGCATATACATATACGCCAATGAACCTATGTGGGAAGGAGTTTTTTTACCTTTTAAATTAAAAAAATAAGAAAAGGGGAAAATAAGTAACCGGCCAAGGTTGACTCACCAACCTCGGCGGGTCGACCAGGTTGATCCCAACCTGGAGTTAGAGCACTGCCTGAATCAGATCGGAAGCCAAGTCATTGGTTTCCGGTCCAATCCAACCGGTCTGGTTTATTGAACATTAAAAAATGCTCAGAGTAAGGAATCATCAACATTTAAGAATAAGCTTGAAGATGAGCGACGAGAATTACAGTTTGGAATGTCCAAAATCAATATGAATCAACGGCCATGATTATCCTTTTTTTTTGAACATGCAATGTTCTCCACGTTCTCGATGATAGCGATGATGGTATTTCTTACGCGGTGAATCTCCTCTTGAGGTAGCCAGAGCCGAAGTGTTGTTAAGACTTGAGAGCCATGGCACTGGTGGTTTAAAGAATAAGCTAAAACAGGTACAATGTTTACAAACTTCAAAATAAAATAACTGCATAACACCCATTGTCTAATTCCCATATCAAAGTTCGGCCAAAGTCCAGGTCTCCCGCAGCCCCTCCCTTGTCGACCTCCATAAACGCGTCGGAGATGCTCAAAACGACGCTGTCCCCCCCAACCCCACCACGTCCTCGACCTCGCCCCTCCTCCTCCTCCCTCTTACTCCTTTGTCCTCCCCATCGCCCACTTGACTTGCAGCGTCAGAGTCCGTCGCAAAATGAGCCTCTCCTCTTGCTTCTCTCTAAAACATGTGGATTTGAATCCCGCCGAAGGAAGTTTATGGCGTGGCTTTATCTAAATCGAAGACTAACATTACTAAGGTTCTGCTCAATGATATTTCCGGCGAGGCCCATGATGGAGAAATCATGGCCGTTCTAGCGCCAGTGGCTCCGGCAATCAACACCGATAGACGCCCTAGCCAACAGAAAGAAACGATCACATTAAACGGTGAAGCTTTGGACTCCAACCTTCTGAAAGTGATCGCGGCTTATGTCATGCAGGTCGACTTTCTCTTTGCCATGCTTCTCGTGGAAGAGACCCTCATGTTTTCCGTCGAGTTCAGGCTTCCTCATTCCCTCTCTAAGTCCAGAAAGAATGCCAGAGTCCAAGCTCTCATTGACCAGTTCGGTCTCCGTAACGCCGCCAATACTGTCATCGGTGACGAAGGCCACCGTGGCGTCTCCGGAGGTGAACGACGTCGTGTCTCCATCAGAATTGATATCATTCATGACCCCATCGTCCTATTCCTAGACGAACCCACTTCTGGTCTTGATTCAACCAGTGCGTACAAGGTCGTCAAGGTGCTACAACGAATAGCTCAAAGCGGAAGCATCGCCATCCTCTCTTGACTCCGCACACCAACCAAGTTACAGAATCGTCGGATTATTAGACTGGTTGATTTTCCTCTCACACGGTCAAACCGTATACAGCGGCTCCCCGGTGAATCTGCTGCGCTTCTTCTCGGAGTTCGGACACCCGATTCCTGATAACGAGAACCGCACCGAGTTTGCCCTTGACCTCATTCGTGAGCTCGAACAAAACCCTGGTGGAACCAAGGGCTTAGTGGAATTCAACAAGTCTTGGCAATCGTACCACATGAAAAGAAAACCCAACTGAATTACAATTTTATGATAAGAACTATTTAATTTTCTTGAAGTCTCAAAATAATTTTGACAAATGGCGCTCTTAAACTCTAGACCATACAATATACTTCAGGCAACCATGCCATCCATCCGCTTACAAAGTATAAAGATATGTGGAAAAGGAAAAGGAAACAATCGGAAACTGTTCTTATTACTATTGACTCTCTAATTCAATTCATACGTGAGTTTTATCCTAATTAAACAACACCGATTTCATCCAGATAGGTTTATATTTCTGTCAAAAGAAGCTTCAGAGACTGGCAAGCCATTCTCTTGAGTCCCTGTAGATTCACTTTCTTCCATGTCAGAGTCCCTTGCCTCTCTGTGATTGGGATGAATAAGTAGGATGATGCAACGAAGGCATTGCATGATTTCTTGAAACAGCGAGAGTTGGCCCAACCACCAAGAAAGCCCATATGATGGATGCAGCCAAACCCAATGGGAGCGATAGGATGAATAGAAGTAGAATCACAGCAAGAAGCCCAAATAGAGGAGTAAATTGTTTCATGATAGCAAGGTAACGAGGTTGAATTTGAAGTTTAAATTCTGCCATGAAGCCCATAACGTACAAGAATTGCATTACAAAGACGGCTCTCATGATGCTCCCGTGCTCATGGAAGAGGGACAGATTCTTATGCTGGAATTGAAACAGCACATAACCATCTACTGCGGTGTTCAGAAAAATTATGACAGCATGCAAATATTCGTCTCGTACCCGATTTGAACTGCAGGTACAAAAAGGAATTGATGAATAAACTGAATGAGCGTCAGAAAGTAGCTAGTAATAACGATAATGGGAAGAAGAAGTTGAGCAAATGGTAGAAACCAAAGGGAAATGAATTTTGCAGAGTTGAAAATAGCTAGATGAAGTTAAAGATGTGTGGGGAAACCTTGGGGGAAAGCTAAAAGGAGATGGAGTTAGAGGCATGTTGGGCGGCGGCACTCCAATTTGTTGGTCGTCGATCATGATCAGGAGACAGAGAAAGAATGAGCAGAAAAGAAAAGAAAGAGGTGGGCAGAGAGTCAAGAGGCTGAAGCCGTTAAGAGAACCACCCAAATTTGGTGATGGGCTAAGGGCGTCTTTGGCGCCGGGGGTGTGTCCGTCGAAGATGCCGAGTTTGAGGATCTTGAGGACGGGGGAGATGGCGGAGGCGGGAAGCACAAGGTGTTTTTGGTGGTTAATGTGGCGGTTCATATGGAGGAAGAGAGGATGGGAGTGGGGTAATTAAATAAGGAAGAGAGTGAGGGAATACACGTGGAAATTACTCTGGACAAGGGAAATTATTCTGCATCCTTTCGTTACGCAGAGAGTGAAGGGAACACACGTGGATGATCACATGTTAGCTTGAGAGACAAGGGAAATGCAGGAAAGACGCGACGCAGTGAATTGGAAAGTCTTCGTTTGGATCCCTTATCCCCACCGGCCAACTTCAACTATATTCCTTTTCTCTACTTCTCTTCATTTCTCTTAATTATTCTTTTATAGATAAGAGTAGTGTGACAGCGACGGACGACTGGGACTGAGAGTACTGTGTATTATTACACAACACTAAGCTAGCGGGTGATTAAAGTCGCTTCATTACATACATACATGTATATATTATATGCTCCGAGAAACATGAACCTGATGCAAATTGTGATGTAGTTAAATGTGCATGTTTGGGAAATCTTTCCCCAACGGTGCACACAAACAAGATAAAAGGTATTTTGAAATTTATAAAAAGCATTTTGAAATCCGTAAATTCTTTTTAGAATCCGTAAACTCATTTCATCAAACGGATTCTCAAACACACATAGTATATGTATATATATTAACGGTGCGAAGAGGACGGCACGAAGGAGGGAGGCATGTGGGGTTGGGCTGTTGGGAGTGAGCCATGTGGCAATGAATCAGTAAGCTTTATCTCATGCTCCTGGACTCTGGTAGCTGTTGAAATGGATGGGAACTTTAATCTCATGAGATCTGCTGCTGATTTCTTATTTAATGTGAGTGAGTGGGAAGGAGATTATCCTCTAACACTGTGCCATGGCAGGGGTTTGATCTTTTCGTTTTGACCTCAGTAAAACACGAAAAGGAATCAAAGGTATATGAAATTAAAACTGGTGGAAAAATTTTGCGCAATGATCTATATAAAAGGAATCAAAGGCATGAAATTAGAAGTTGAAGCGATCTCTATTTCTTCTTGATGGGTAAAAGGGCATGGAGTTAGGAAATTATCAATATCATTCACCTGTATTTAATCATCTTCCTCACATTAGTTTTTTGGACCTCAAATCCCATAAATATATTTCCTTTAATTGGATTTGGCAAAGCCAGTACAGTACTTACACGCATTGATGCTTCTCAATCCATTGGCATTTTCATTATATGACTGAAATATTAATTTATTTTGTCTCAACTGAGAAATCAGATCATTAGTCATATATATATATATATATATATAGATTTTTTTTTTTGGTTGGGGGGGGGGACGTGGAGATGACGAGCTTCAACGGCCATGAATGGAGGATGATGATGGAGATGACAAGGAAGCCAAACCGCAAAATTAATTAGTACCTACAGAGAGAAATAGGCCGCGGATCCCATAGCCATAGTTGGACTTCTTGCTAACGCGGACTGCTAAACCGAAGCAACAAAGCTGTAGTAGAAATTCCTTTCTCAATGGTTGTTCTCTTTACTTATTACAACCATATGCAAGCTCACTCCGAACCGAGTATACTTAGTACAGGAAAGAAGCAACTAGAAAGATCCTTGGGGACAACTCTAAAAGGCTAAACAATTGCACGCCTGGACCGCTATCGAAAGACTTAGCCCTGGAAAGCAGAATAGAGTGCTAATGCTTTTGATTAGGTGGGACTAGAATTCGCCTGCCAAGCTTAAAATACTACTGCTTTCAAGACTCCTGGTGAAGCTGGTTTTTCGTAGATATTCTGCAAAACCAGAGCACGTGAGTCCTCATTATAATAGACACAGGTATCGCCACATCCTTGTGGCGTTCTCTCCCGGTGGTATCCTACCACTCCCATTTCAGGTTTGGTTAGGGTTCCCAGATGGAATATTAGAAACTTGTTTGAATATGGGTATGTGCGAGACATGCTTGTGTCTTCTTGTGGGGTCATGTGGAGAAATCTCCACGACTTTGCATGCATGCCCAGGGAATACACAAGATTTACACGTGACAAACAGCAAGCGTGCAATTGGATTTTGCTTTATGATACATCCTTCTTATTTTTATTACCGTGACAAACTAAATAAGACGAGAGATAGGGAGGGAATAAACTTGGGTATTTTTACATGTACTTCTCAAATGATAAGAATTTCTTTAAAAGACAAGGAAGAAATGTTCTTCACCGGTGCATGCAAGTCGAAATAAAACTATTTTAAAATTTTTAAAATCATTTTGAAATACATAAAAATCATCTAGAAATCCGTAAAATACCTCGGAATCTATAAACTCTTTTCTTTCAACGGAATCCGTAAAAGATGAGGATGCTTAAGAAGCACGAGTTACAAGCGAATTAGGGCTCGAGAGGTTTGAGACTTGCCTTTGACTTTATAGTCAAACCTTTCTGTTTATTTTCGTTGTTATCAGACACCTAACCTCCTTAGGCCAACCACTAAATTCCCATTCCAAACCCTTTTTATAACCTTTGCTCCCAGCTCTTGCTGCACCTACCGGGCAGACACATCACAGAATACTTTATATAATTCATGACTCAAAATCATTGATTGTAACACTTTAGGGTTCAAAAATTCATTCAATAATATTTTTTTTAAAATGAGATAATTTCATTTACATATTTACCTCAATTTATGTAAAAATATTTTTCTATTATGTTACTAAACGGGCCCCATATGGTCAGTGTTCTTCCTCTTCTGTGCAATTACTCCACTAAAATAAATATAATGAAAGTGGTAGCAACTGCCAACAGGGATTATATCTCGTAGAACAGGTTAATATCTCATAATATAACGAATTAAAGTTTAAATATTATTATCTTTTAGGAGGATATTTATAGTTGATAATGATTAGATTGCGAATCTCTAATTGGCTAACAAGTTACTACCTTCTTAAGGAGAATGAGATTAAACAAATTAATAAACTAATATATTATCACTCTTCTTTAAACTTATTTTTTATTTATAAACTGACATATAATTAAATGATACACATAAATATTTTAATTTTTTAAATATATTTTATAATTAAATAATTTATTTAACTGAATAAATTGAAGTTTAATCGGAGTTAGCTATATAACAATAAACTGTGAGATAGGATTCATATAAATTCAGGGGGGAAAGCAGAAGATCTTAAGCCATTGCCGGTTCGGCTTTGTCCGGGGTCGAATTTTGACTCCTCCGTTCTGCTTTTCGTCTCCCAATCTTCTTTCTCTCCCCCCACCCCATTTTTTTTTTTTTTGCCCAACCTCGTTTTCTCTTTTCCCAATCCTACAAATTTTATCTGCTTTTTCTGTAACGTTAAAAAGAGAGGAATTATGTCTTCGAAAAAGGAGGACAGAGAAGAGTACATCTTCAAGATCGTCATCATCGGCAGCTCTGCTGTAGGCAAATCCAAAGTGCACTCTCGCTATGCTCGCAACGAGTTCAACATGCATTCCATGGCCACCATTGGCGTCGAGTTTCAGACTCAGAGCATGGAAATCGATGGCAAGGAAGTCAGGGATCAGATTTGGGACACTGCCGGCAAGAGCGCTTCCTTGCTGTTACTGCTGCCTACTACAGAGGTGCTACCGGTGCTCTCATTTTCTACGATATTAGCCGGAGAACCACTTTAGACAGTGTCGGTCGCTGGCTGGATGTGCTCAAAAGAAGCATTTCAACCTAATATCGTTTTCTTCCTCGTGTTTGTTTGATTCGGCGATTCTGATAGTTATAGTAGTATATCTGAGCTTCATGATTGATTGACTGGCTTAATTCCGAAGAAAACAACCCTTTGAAATTATCCAAGAAAAGTAGAGGAGAAGACAAAAAGGGAGGGAGTTCTCTGTCTCTAACTCATATTTTCTAGCTCTCGGTTTACATTTTAAAAGAGTTAATCATGCGGTGTGACCTTTGTTACTGCTAAATCAGGATTTTTGATTTTTGGGTTTGATGTTTTTATGAAAGATTTTTGGGCTTAAGATGCAGGCAGGCTTTTGACGTTTGTTGAAATTCTCTTTTAAGATTTCCTAGGAATTCCATTTAGGAATCCTCATGATGAGTACAAAGTGTATTAATGGGAACTGCATCAAATCAGACTCATGACGGCCTAATTTTTAAGATTCGGTTGACTCTTTCATTTCATATATTACTTATTTACCAGGCAGCCAAAATTCAGATAGGGAAGTCATTTTCTTCATTCTGAAGAGAAGTTTTCTTCCATGCCCAAGTTAGCTTGAAGGATACAAGATAATGCCATTGAAGAATTTATTGTGACAACATGATGACAGCTTTCACCACAAACAGAGCCCATATCTATGAACAAGAAAGCACTATCCCAATTGTGTAGAACATCTGTATAAATCTAAACAAAGACTAACAATTAGGAAGGTCTAATAGATGGATTGGAATTTAAGGTCCTTGCTTAAGCTTGAACGACAACCATATCATAGACTGACCTCCAACAAACTCAAGTCCTGACAGTCCCAACACTAGGTGAAAGGAGCAAGTCCTCACTGAAGACTCAATGCGTAACAGTGAGTTTTGAAAAGAAAAATTCTAGATTTAGCTTGACCTCACATATATGAGGGAAAAATGCAACCAGAGTTTTGTTCTTTGGTTAGTCTTGAAACAGAAATCAGGTTGAATTCTAGTTGAGGAGCATATGAGACATTTTCTAACATAAAAGTGTCAGAAAATTTATTATGTCCTACATGTGTAACTGATATCTTATTTTGATTAGGTAATTTAACATTTTTTATTGGTCCCAAATAGATTGTATATGCATCTAAAAGAGACAAATACCTAACTAAATGTGTTGTAGCTCCTGAGTCTACTGCCCAATTAGCGTGTGTTTGTGTAGAGAACAAGGAATTTGCCAAACTTCTACCACTCAAGGCATACACAGTGATCTTTTGATCATTATCTTTTCTGAGAAATGTCAACAAGAGTTCGTACTCATCCAGTGTGAAGATAGGAGTAACCATGTTGGTAGTTTGATTTGATGATTCCATCTCTTTGCAATCAACTTTTCCCGGAGTCATAGCATTTGCCTCCTACTTCTGCTTTCCACGATTCCCTTTAAGGTTAGCAGGGAATCCGATAACATGCCAGCAAGTGTCCTTTGAATGCCCTTTCTTGTGGCATACCAAGCACTGAACTCCGGATGACCCTCTGCCTCGTTATTGACCATTCATTAAACAATATCAGATTCGGTTGTTATTGACTATTGGTAAAGTTATTAATAACAACCAGAGCAGCTACCGTTAGGACCTCATGGTAATTTTATCAATCTTTAAGATCTTTTATTCATTAATTCATCTATTTGAGACCTGATGGTAAATTCCCCTTCTTTTAAACAATCTCCCAAGCTTCTCCTTCCCCTCCCATATTTCCCCAAACCCAAACCCCCCACTTCTCTTTGCAGATTGGCCCCCGGATTTCTATTGCCTTTTCAGTTTGTCTCCCCGTTTTTCAAACTTCAACTATTTTTTTATTTTTCCTCCCCAAGGAAATTATTGTTTAATGAATTTCTTCAAATAAATATGCAACTTGCCTTGAAAAAAATGGATCACATAAGTGGGGGATTTATGTTTCTCCCTTTTATGCCAGTTTTCGTGAATAGCTTTAGTGAATTATACCCTATATGTCCTTGTTGTTTGGCAATTTTTATACAAAAAAATATAGTCCGTGATATAAGTTGTCTCATAAGACATTAATTGGGCGTTTTCATTATTGTTGCAAATTAACGCACCACAAGCTGCAATTCAGCGAAAATTCCATTCTAGCTACACAAAGTACGCAACTGCAAGAATATTCCAGGTCCAGCTCTTGCCCCTTCAGCCTCTCTACCCACTACAGTTCTCACACACGTGGAAATGGCAATTCTGTTATATTCCGTAATGTGGTGTGGGATGCAAACCATCCACTTTTCAGACTTCATGTAAATTGTCTTCATTTGGATTAGTAATGAATTAGTATAATTTTAAATTATTGCAATTTTATAAGTGGTATTATTAACAGAGCTCAGCATCATTTTATAGTATTTTCAATCCCTTAATATTAACAATGTTAGCCTCATTAATAAAATAAATATTAGCTTAACAAATTTAAATGATGATGCTCGAATTAAATGTTAACATATTAATTTTTAATTTAAATTTATAGATTGAAAAATACTTATAATAAAAATTGATAGAGATGATTTTGAACATCAACAAATGTTGAAATAGTTAAATATAAAGTTAGATTGATAGTTAAAAGTTATAGACAAAACAAAGGAATAGACTACCATGAGAATTTTTTCCCATTATTAAAATGTTCATAGTAAGAATTGAGCTAAACAATTGGGTTATCGTAATTTTAGAATTTAGACCCAATTTTTATGGCCATGAGAAAGGTTTAAAATCATATTTTGGTAATTATCTTTTCAAATATGTCATGCCCACTTTTATTTTGAACTAAGCAAGAAGATATGTAAATAGATAAGATTTCACTTTTTTTTTAAGCGGGAGCCTCAAACTTCTACGCTACCCAATCAATTACCTCTTTCTTTTTTTTATGTAGATAACCAGCATCAGATCGATATATATATATATATATATATATTTAACCTGGGTAATATATTATGATGATAAGAATGAAACTTTTTAATATAGTTTCCTTGTTCAGCCATACAAAAAATTAGATTATGAAGCTAAAAAGGGGCTCAATCCAAATCGAACTACATAATGAAAATCGGTTCTTGTAGAAGATTGAAACACCACTCATAATTTAATTCAATGCATTTACACTTACATATAAATGCCAAATTAACTGTAAAATGTAAATCGGTACATACACATACAAACTATCATATAGTACGTGTATATTCATATGCTCATGCAGAGATAATTATCTACTGACACAAATATATATATATATATATATATTTCCTAACACAGACGTATGTAAGAGAATAAAAAAACAATCAGAAAACTTTTCCTATTAAAATTACCTATTGTCTCACTAGTTCAATCGTGGACGAACTCAAAAAAGGAAATTTGGAAATGGAAACTCCAAATCAATGGCGGACCTAAGACCCTGATTCATGGGTTTAAGATAAGTGGGTTCAAAATAAATAAGGTTTGTTCTTAATTAATATATTTTGAGAAGAAGTTGAATGAAAATTTATGGGTTAAAAATTAGTAAATGAGTGGGTGAAAAATAAATCACATAATACTAATATATAATTAATTTTTTAAAAATTAAAAGGTGCGACTGCACCCATTCAAGTATACTGAATCCGCCTCTGCTCCAAATCTTAAAGAAAAAAGACGAAAATGAGAAAGTGCCCGTTTGGATAAGCGGTGAAAAAAGTGACTTTTTTGTAGAAGTTATTTTGAAAAATGACTTCTGAGTAGAAGTTAAAAATGTAACATGATTTATGTTTGGATTAGCGGTGGGAGAAGTGATTTTTTTTAAAAAGGAGAAAGCGTTTGGATAAACGTTAGAGAAATGATTTTTTTGTGACAGATTGCATAAAAGGACATGAATCTCATTAAGTGACATATATTCATATATTTTATTTTAGCTATTTGTGATAATTTTGAGGATAAAGACAATAATAAAAAAATAGTAAATAAAAATATATATAAACTAAATATTAAAAAAATTTCTAGCTTTCAATGTAATAGCTTTAGTAATATCCTCTATTTCAAGGGCAGTTCCATAAAACTAATGGCAGTTCCGTGTCGTACATTATACTTAAGCTCACATCATCAGCCATGGATCATTTACAAAATTTTATTCTCTCTCTACCTCACTCCCTCTCTCTCTAAGGTTGTTAAAATGGCACCCATGAGTCTCCCACCTGGATTTAGATTCCACCTGACAGATGAAGAACTTGTTGCTTACTACTTGGAAAGAAAAATCATAGGCCGTTCTATGGAGCTTGAAATTATCCCTGAAGTTGATCTTTACAAACCCAACGGGAGATCGCGAGTGACACTGCGATGAACGGATGGAAGGAAATTAGACGAATGGAAGAAAGAAAGGGGTTGCCGATGCTGACGGAGCTGCAACACAGGTTGGGGAGGCATGATGACTTTGCGCCGTAAGTCAGAGTAGGAGGAGTGATAATGCTCCAACATCTGCTCATAAACGCTCGCTTGGATGCTGCAAGCTTTTCGCACCGTGACGCTCTCCCGCTTCTGCGAAAATGGTGCTTCGCCGGGAGAAGCGCTTCTTGTAAGAAGCTGATCCAAACGACCAAGTACCAAGCCGCCGAGCGTTTGGACCAAACACGCCACTTATGGGCTCTGCAACGCTGAACCAAACGATGTCAAAGGAAGTTCGGAAATGGAGATTCCAAATCCTAAAGATGATGATGAGGGACCCAACTCCCCTACGCGTTTCGGTCCTCTTCCCCTTCAAGTCTCGCCCTCTCACGCATACGCCCTCCCCCAGAAACAAACAAAAAGAAAATCGAATGAATTCTACCATTCAACCTTACAATTTCAAATCGTAACATTGTATCACTTCATTTTTTTTTTCATCCAAAAAGATAGTTTTATATAGTTTCATGAGGATTTGATATTAATATCATTAAGTATAAATATTAAAACCAGAACTTTTAATACAGGGACTATAGTCAAAACTAATTAAAATTTTCACGAGTTTTGGTTTTTATCTATATATATATAGTTAAATCCTTATAAAATTATATGAACTAATGTTTCATGTAAGAGTAACTATAGAAATGAAAAAGTTAAGATTTAAAGCTATATGATCAAAACCTGAAGGATTTCGGGCGTACCTGGTGATACCGAATTACAAACCTGCAAATACCCACGTGATCGCTGGATCACAAATTATCTTGGACCCAAAGAACGATACTCACAGCAAATACACCAGAGGAAGAGAGGAGAGGGAACTTTCACAGAGGAGGATAGAAAAAAGTTATACGGGAGAGTGTTTTGTGCACGCACATTTCACGTATGCTCATGATCCTCAAATAAAGGAGCTGAGGAAACAACCGTTCCCTCACATTTCTCTCATCTCAACCGTTCCTACGCAAATCTCAATTTAATAATTTCAATTTTATTTATTTGGGAATATTACAACTTTATTCCCACATATTATGTTATTTGCGTTTTTACCCCAAAACATATTTTGGGCCTAATCCAACAAGGGTGGATTAGCCCATATTCAAACAAAACCAAAATGTAATTTACTGAAAACACTTTGTCAAACTTGATGAGAGTAATACCCGGAAGGTGCTTCTTCATGGACATTTCGAAGGTGCTTTTTTATAAACGTAATACCCGAAAGCTTATACATGTCAAACTTAATTGTCAGCATCCTAAGCTTAGTGGCCGAAGTTCCACCAAACTTATCTCTGAGAGCTGCCCACATAGCATATGCAATTGGATGTTTTTCAAACTGACACATTAGGTCATTTAGCATTATTCTCAGCAGAGTAACTCTTGCAATACTATTCTCATTTTTCCATACCTGGTGTAACTCCAGGTTTCCCTTACGATGGGCTGAAGTCCCAGATTCAGATTCCACCAAAATGGTGATTACTGGCTCAAGGGTCTTATGTTCCTCCAATATATACTGCACTCTACGGTGTCATATATCCCATTTGTCACCATTCAACTTATCCTCTTCATTCAACTTGGCAAGTATTTTTTTTTTTTGTCATTTTTCTACTATGAGGTGACAGGGTATCTCATCAACAAATGTTTTCTCATATAGCTGAGTTTTTAGCAATTATGTAGCACACCATAGTATACAATGTCTTATACTTATATTATTCTTGACAAGAAGATAATTTGATCACTAGATTTACGATCAAGAAAATATGTCTGTACCTCCCATCACACAAATACTAGTAACTACATTATTTTCTTTCAAAAATTTTATATAAGTACTTCTTGAATCATCAACTTTTAGAAGTCTCATTTTCTAAAAGCTCACACTTATCAAAAGTGTTACGAGGCATGTGAATAATAATAGCGATTCTACAACAATTCACATAAACTAAACATGTCACTTTTTTCAATGCATTTAGTCACAGTCATATACCAAATCATGTTCTAAAACACATCACCAAAACATAGAGAGTAAACATATAATCTAAAGCACAATACTCTTTAGATATTTCCAATACAATTATTGACTATTTATTTCTTCAGTCTTTTAAAGTATTGGTTTTTTAGCGGAAATCTCGATGTTCTCTTTACTACATCAACCCACATGGTTGTTAATGTGAATATGCTTGTAGCTTTAACTGCTGTATGATAATTCATCATGACATTCACATATAATTTTGCAGTTTCATAATCAGTTATGCTTTTACATAGTTTGCAATGAAGCCATAGACGATTTTTATGTTTTTAATTGTGGTCGTTCTCATTGCATTCCATATTCAGCTATTGTTGCAGCCATGGCCGGAGAAAAGGGTTGGTCTACCTCCTCATCAACACTTTGAGGTTTTGAATTGAATGAGAACGAGGGCATACGATTTAGGTTGGAATAGACCTTTTGAGGATCCTCTTAACCTCCCTCAAGGTTCTCATCATGATCTTATTAGGGGTTTCTCTCAGGTTCCCCTTGAAGATCTTTCTCACGATTACCTTAAAAGTCCACTTAAAATGTTCCTCTTCAAAATCCTCTTTACATTCTTGTTCTGGATCCTCGTTTAGGAATATGTTCATCCACATATTCAATGATACTGCTATATAAGATAGTGTTCCAGTGCTATTTGAAATTTCTTGTACCATTATTTTCAAAAAAAAATGGATTTGTAATTAATACATTGAAACATTTTCAAAGAACCTTTAACTAAGCATTGATTTTCGTTAAAAAACACATCCTGAATTGCCTTATAAAATAGCCAAATTATATATCAAAGTGAAGCTCTTGAATTTTAAGATTTTTAGAAATAAACCGTGTCTCATTTTTAGAAATGTGGCCTTTTTTCTTTTTAAATAATATTTTTTTTAATTTAATTATTATTATATTTTTTTGGATTAGAGGCCCAATCCAAACAATTGTTTTTTTTTCGGATTAGGCAATCCAAACAAATTTGTTTTTCTTTATTTATTGCGGATTGGGCCTCTCTGGCCTAATCAAAACATTTTTTTGTTTGTTTTTTTTATTGGGCTGCCCACGGCCCAATCCCATTCGGTTCGGGTTAACCTACCCGGTTTCGACCCACGCCTCGACTCGGTTCCTCTCCCCCTTAGCCGTCGCAGCCTTTTTTTTGGAACTTTTTTTAAATGGTTACTATTCATCCGGAGGACCAGTGCTTTTTCTGGCCATTTCTTCGCCATCCGATGTCCATTTTTCGCATTCTAAGGTGTCCATTTCTTCGTTTCGACGAGATCTACACAATGGGAGCATTTTTGGAGCCTAATTCTTTCTCCATTTCTGAAAGCGTGATGGAATTCGTAACTCATTTTTTCTCCGTAACTCCGTCGTCTGGTTTCCGTTTTACTCGTTCTTGGTCTCCACGTTCTCATCTTGAAGGGATCTACCCTATGGACATGTTTTCTAAGCCTAAAGATGTCATATTATGAGAGCCCAGATCTAGATCTCCGTTATTGGGTTTTGTTTTCCCGTTTTCATCGTTTCGATTTAGAGGCACATAATTTCAAACCATATATACACATAAATCACAGACATGCTTAAAACCTGAATCGAAAAACGAAACCACATGTTATACGGGAAAGCAAGAAATATACATACACATATATCTCAATTGAACATGCTTGCTGAAATTCATGAACAGTGAGTAATTACCATAGAACATGTATGGTAAGCAAGAGATCATAGTAATAGACATACTTTAATTATACACTCAATTTTTCATGATTAAACTAGCAAAAAGTTCATATCTTTGCGAAAGAGAAATGCCTCAGGAACCTGGCTCTGATACCACTGAAGGATTTCGGGTGTACCTGGAGATGTCGAATTACGAACCTGCAGATACCCACGCAATCTCTAGATCACAAATTGTCTTGGATCCAAAGAACGATACTTATATCAAATACACCAAAAGAAGAGAGGAGAGGAAAGGGAACTTTCACAGAGGAGGAGAGAAAAAAGTTATATGGGAGAGTGCTCTGTACACACATACTTCACTTATGCTTATGGTCCTCAAATAAAGGGGCTAAGGAAACAATCGTTCTCGCACATTTCTCTCATCTCAACCGTTCTCACGCAAATCTCAATTTAATAATTTTAAATTTATTCATTTTGGATATTACAACTTTATTCCAACATATTCTTTTATTTATGTTTTTATTCCAAAACATATTTTGGGCCCCATATTCTAACAAAACCAAAATGTAATTTACTGAAAACACTAACAATGATATTGACCTGTAATATCATATAGTAAGTGCATATTCATATGCTCGTAGCCGTAAGTTTCAGCCATATAAACCATTTGGATAGAATCTTAAACATAGTCTAATGATTCCCCGTAGGAATGTTCAAAATTGCATAATGCAAAGGTAATTATCTATCCACGCAAATATATATATATATATATATTGCTTCATAAATGTGTTAATCTCTTTTACCCAATCTGTCACTCACACAATATATGACCGGATGGCATGGCCCAAAATTTGTGTGCACTAAATTTTCTCAGTTCAAGAATCCTTGGAAGGATAATTTCACAAAAATCGATATAAATATGTGAGATGACTTTTATTTTAACTTACGTAAATACGATTCCAAACGTGATTACCAAACATCCACTCAATATTGAAAATGACGTATGTGTATCCAACCCTTTCAACACATTTAATATTCCATCCTTCCAATTTTTCCATGCACCTTTACAAGTCTTATTGAATAATAGTTATAAAATCTGAGGCACTGTTTAGCCTTTTTTTCCCCTCAAATGACAAGTGAGACCATCACTAAGATCTAAATTTTTCAGTATAAAGAAAAATGTGATAGCAAAAACTTTTTCATCAATTACCACTTTAAATACTCTAGACATCTTGACAAACCAAGATGTCTAGAGTTACAAGTGACGAATACGCCTTTTTTTTATGTCTGGAGTTTTACACTAGACAAATTCAGGTCAAAGCTTGTGGGAAAGACCTAAATTGGAGACCTTTATATGATGAGCTTATTTGCCAAAACATTTAAAGAATAAATACATGGGATTTTATTTTAATTTATGTAAACAAGTTTTTTTTTTCAACGTTAACGTAGACATGCCAGCATAAGCTCAGTACAGTATTACTCAACAGGGATCTCTTTATATCAGTAACGGGTGAAGCAGGATAGAGATTAATAAATGGAGGTAATGGATGCTGCAATAATTGAATGTGGTTTGGAAGATGCGTTCTTCTATAACGATGATGACAACAACGGTAAAAGGATGTCGGGGCGGTTTTGCGTGGGAACCGGTGAGAGAAGCACCCAGTCCCCATCTCCTATAATATATTTATATATTATATTAATATATTTAAACTATAATAATTAAAATTTTTAAATATTATAATTATAAAATATAATTATAATAATTAATATATTTATATATTTAATATTTTAAATTTATTTTATTTATTTTTATTTATGAATTATTAAATTTTTAAATATTTGTATAATAATTAAAAAAATTTTACATCTTCATTCTGTAAGCAGATATTAAAAAAATACTTGAGATACAATTATGTAGTGATTAATCATGTAGCAATAGCATATTCAAATACCTTCCGCTTTCTCTAAAACAGTGAAATTTGCTCCCCATGGATAACCATCTAGTCAAATAGAATTAACATGCTGCCAATTTGTGTTGCGGGTTAAGCTCCAGTATGAGAGTCAGCAAACACATCAACAAACGTGTTTTTCCATAGAATGATATCATTATGTCTAGAAGCACAAGATAAAATATGATTATGCCTACCTTACTAAGCCAAAAGATTTGACCTCAACATCAGATTCTGATGTGCATATCCATAAAAAATAAATAAAGAAGAATAAATTTAAAATATTAAATATATAAATATGTTTTAAATATATTGGGTCCGCTTGGTAAAGTGGTGTAGAAGTACTTTTACACGAGAAGAGGTACATATGTAGATGAGATTATTTCATTTTACGAAAAAATACTGTTGAATGTGCTTTTAGATATGATTATGGTTTACAAACGGTGCCATTAATTATTATAATTATATTAATTATTAATAATATATATAAGGGGATGGGGACGGGGTGCTTCTCTATGTATGTAAGAAGCATCAAACTTCCTTTTGCGTGTGGGCGTCAGGTGAGGGCAGTGTAGGGATTATAATGTAAGAGATGAGATTGGGTTCTTTTGGTAAAATATCATAATCCATTTATAAATATTTATTCACATAAGCCGAGGCAAATATGTGGAAGAGATTATCTCGTTTTACGGAAAAGCACTGTTAAACGTACTTATGAAAATAAGCATATGATTACCCAACAGGTCCGTTATAATGCAAGAGATGACTGAGGGCAGTCAAAGCTGGCAACTCAAGAAATGACATGTCATTCCTAGGAGTCAATTTTCCTACGAATTGTCACTCTCATCAACAATCCTCAAACTCATACTTAGGGGGAAAGGCCTACAAGACGCATTAAATGTAGGTGAGGACAATGGGTAGTGTGGGCCACCAGCATTGTATGTCACTTTTTTTTATTTACGATGATATGTTCGAACTTCATTCTAAGTATTTTTTTTAAGAGTATGTTACAGTTTTGATTTGATGATCTAAGAATTCTACTGATATCTTTTTTTTATTCTTAAAATGGAAAAAAGTTTTATTATTAATATATTTACAAATTTAGTTTTACAACAGAGATTCTGTGCAAAAAGGAACTGCACATATTCACATTTTTAACATCCTGTTTTATTAAAAAACATATTTATAAATAATATAAGAGTAAATTCTGTATTAATTGGTCCATTGATATATGTTTTTTAATGCATGATTATATGTAAATAAGAAAATAGTAGGAGGATAACAATAGTTAAATGAAATGATTAAGGATATGAAAGGGGTAAATGTGTAGGTAGCAGGTAGGTAGGTGTTGGGCATGATAAAACAAAACCCTACACATGTTGTCAGAGTTAGGTAGGTAGGTTTTCCTCTCCCAATGTTTGGGGGGTGTCAGAGTTCCTGCTGTCTTCAATTATTGTTGACCATGGGGTACCCAACTCTTATCTTTTTGGAAAAAAAACACAACAATACATAGTACAACATGAGCTTTAGTGATAGTGTGAACACCCTGTTTTTCTCAATCAAAATCTAAGTGAAAACCAAGACAATCCAAATGGCATGAAATGGGAAATTATATTTAAACTAAACATATAATAAGGTGTGCTAAAATGCAATTAGAAAGAGAATAGTATAGTCATAAATTAGAATAACCTAACCTTCACAAAAGTCCATTATTCATATCTTTCTTTCTGTAAAACAGAGAGTTCTTTATTCAGAAATGAAAACATAAATTCAATTTCCCTTCAACCACCCCAAAAAAAAGTATAAGCATTTATCGTGACCGAAATAATCTTAGCCAGCATTTATTAGACTAGATTTGATCAGTATAAAGATTTAATTATCTGAATTTAATGAAATAATGTAAAAGTTATATTAAGGAAGAACATAATATTATTGAAGTCTTATCTCCAGGTTAACGTGTGAAGAACTCCAAAAGAAGATTAAAAGGAAAAAAAAAATGACCCCATGCAATTTCCAAGGAAAGTGATTGGAAGCTAGGAAATTTGGCAAACGTGTTGGTGGGGGAATAAAATCCTGGTATGGAAGTCTCGAATCCCAATGAACGCGTGCTCCCATATTGATGCCTTGCTTCATGAGTATCGGCTGTTTAAACATTACGTTAATATTCTATCATACTCATATTTTAACAATAGTTTAATTTTTCTAACAGGATATTTTGAAATTTTCCTTTAACATGATGTATCATTATGTTTATATTAACCGTAAAAATTACATTTTTTAATATGATTTACGATTTATAAGGTAACCATGTGAGAGAAATTTTATGTCAATATATATATATGCAAGTGCATCTTTAGTACCATCTCAAATCGACCCATAATGTTTTGCTTTTTTTTTTTTTTGCCAACAACATAATATTTTGAATTATCCCATAGGGATTTCAAACTAGATGTGACTTGTGAATTATATACAAGTAGTTGAATACATTAGTGAAAAACTCATCTCACATGTTTTTAAATCCCATTTTAATCAAAAAAGAAAAGTAAACAAATTGCCCAAACATAAACAAATTTATTAGATTCATCGTACCATTTTCGGTAATGATACATCTATAATTCATTTTAATAAATGAAATCCAAGCATAATCAAAAACATAAAATTCACTTATAAAAAATATCTAAACAAAAATAACGGTTAAGCAACATTCTTTAAATAATTTGGTGGGTGTGTTTGGGAGGTCAGGGAATGTTGGGGACTTTGACTATGATAGTGGTTGGTTAGCTTGTATCACATATTTTTTGAAATTATTATTTAATTAATTTCTTCAATCAAATATGCAACTTTTTCAAAATAGGTTGTTCTATTGTTTCAGAGACGACCGTCCTTTCTCATCCCTTTTTCATTCTTTTAGGCACACTACTATAGAGTATAGTTTTTACTATTGAAATTCACGTCATTTTTTAAAAAATGGAGTAAAAATAAAGGCAGTAGCATTTTTGAAATTATAATAACGGAGACAGGCCTTTATGCGCCCTATATTTAATATAGGGCGCATCAATGTTGACTTTTGGCGCTCTATATTGAATAAAGGGCGTCAAAAGGCACACTTTGATGCCCTACACCAAGGTAGGTGTAACATCCTTCCTTAATATCAAATACTTAACGTTCTTCTAGTTATTAATCAAAGTAAAATCCATAATGAGTAACTTACTCCAAATTACTTCGCTGCACAACTCTAAATTCATTAAAACTTAAAGTTTTCAACATTTGCGATAAGCCAAAGTTTACCAAATTGAGCCATATGGATGGTAATATACAGCAGTCATCACATAAATAAAAGAGGCGATATAGAGATATACAAGGATATCTTGTCACCTCGTAACGCTCCCCAACTATTCAGCAGAAAAACTGTCACCTGAAAAGTTGTTAAATTGATAGAATGAGACAAAAAGTCCCAGTAACTAGCATTCCTACTTAAAAGATATACGAGCGAGTGTCAATGAGAGATAAAGAATTAATTGAGTAAAAACGCTTTCACAGGTAATATTAAACAGGTTCGAATAGTTCATATGTATCTTTATCAGTTCATAATCAAACTATCATCATACTATCATCACAAAACCAAACCTTTCCCAGAATTCAAGTAATACAAATATAATTACTATTACCATGATCACCAAAATCAATCGGATCAACATCCACATAACCACATCGTCACACACATCAATCCATTTATAATCACATGGATTTCAATCTTACATCATCACCACGTCATCACGAAATTATGCAGAAAATCATTACACAGAGATTTATTCTCTTTCTTTATGTTTTCCCCTTATTTCTGCCCAGCCTTATTTCCTCTGACTGAACCCATGGGCTAGTACTATCACATGTAACTGATAGTATAATTCAACAATCTCACCGGTAAGTGATGTGGACTGGCCAAGTACCACAGAGCACAAGACCGGACCATGGGTTCCCCCTTTCACATCATAAGGGTGTCATAAGCCCCCATCGCAATGGGCATAGGATCTTCCGGTAATCAGACTCAGAAGTCCTCCAACCTTATTTCCTCTTTGGCATGCCGAATATTCACCCCCTTATTTCCTCTTTAATAGCCTCCCATCAATAACCACATCCTCCTCTCCCAATATCACAATTATCTCTTTATAACATTAAAGAAAAAAAACTATTCACGATTTATCATCAATATGTAATCACACATCAATAATCACTGGCATTTTTCAATCAATAGTTTGAAACTCAGGGTTTTCCATCAAGTCAAGATAATATTTATCACAACCATTTACAAACGTTGCCATTATAACACATTCAATCTTTAAATCCAAACTTCACAACATATTCTCAATATTATCAACACAAAGTTTATCAAATAATAATATTTTTATCACAATCAATTCAAAATCACTCACCAGACATGTCCCAAGTATGCATAATAAGTAGAAAGCAGTTACCTTTTATTCAGTAAGGAAATACTACGACAA